>JBAMJR010000295.1:292500-315417 GCA_038501785.1 Myoxocephalus aenaeus | reverse complement strand
TACATGGGGAGTATATGTTATTGTAGCCCTTCTTTTTATGTTTAATTTGATACCTAACATGTTTTTTTTCTTGATTTGTACTTGTGACCTGATATGAAAGGGTGCCCTAAAAAAGTAAAATAATATTTGGATATATTTGTGCCTGCAGGAGGACCGGCTACAGAGTACGTATACGTCTCGTGCTTTTATTGTGAAAGGGTTAGAACAGACGGTGCCAAAAGCTCAGAAAATGTTTGTTTTTTTGCCGCGTTATATTCCTGCTTGTACTCGTGACGGAAACAACCCAACAAAAATACATAAACTAATCATACACAAAATACAAACAAAGAAGCCTTTAACGTGGCTGTGTCCATTTGACAATCCTATAACGCATTGTCCCTGAGAACCAACACCCATCCATAGAACATCTGTGAGGTTCATTCACCTGATTGGTCTCACGTATCAACAACACATCAGTGTAGAAAACACACAAACACACAAACACAAACACAATATCGTTTCAGGATAACTTGAACTTCTGTCTCTCAAATGGTTTTACTCGAGGGCCTCCAGCATATTACACGATATCACAACGCCTTCCAGTGTGCAAACTTCTTCCACACAAAACGGTGAATAAAGGCAATACCTTGCCCCCGACCAAAGGAGTTAGGCGTTGCTTAGTCGTGCACCTCAGAATGTATGTCATTTAGTAGCATGTGACGTCTTGATACTGATAAAATCACTATTTAGAAACAGGAAGTCGTAAAAATCTCCATATATATAGTAGAGTAAATATTTAGCAGCCAAATCCAACAGTTCACGCGATATTCAACCGTTGTTTATTATTAATAATACTTTCAATAGTCTATGTTCACATCTCTGAGTTACACTCGTTGTGTTCTTGATTCCTCACGGTTCATTCTGTGTGTGCGCCCTCTGGTGGTGAGGAGAATAACGCAGCTCAGAGAGTATAAACGCTCACAGCTCCAGGCACCGGAGCGTGAGCATTGACACAGCTTCGCTTTTGGCTTTAAGTCTTCACATTCATCCAAAAAGAAGGACGGAGTTCCCACCTGACTTCAGTTCATGGTTTAAAGAAACAACCCGACTGCAGGTGATGAGCCTACGACGTCCCACCAGAGTCTCTCCGTCTCACACACAGCCGCTAACGGGAACACACGCAGAAGCACAGCGGAGGTGACAGCGCGGTTTATCAGAATCTGATTGGATTTCACCTTAGACCCCCCCCCCCCCGACCCCCCCAATGCAAACAGAACTAGGAAGGCCAAGCAGCCTCCGAGGCGCTGCAGAGCGATCCCACCCGGGAGGCGGAGCGGTCATTGTGCACCGCGGTCACGTCCCGCCGTATGCTCAATGCCCACTTTCCTCTCCACAGCGAGTCCTCACACACACCAGTGGAGGACCTCGGGGGGATCAGGGGATCAGGGATGTGGGGGGGGCATGACACGCTAGAACACACCCTGATTGATTTCCACGCTAAGCATTCTGCACACATGCTCGTCCAGGACGAACTCACAAGGAGAGGAAAAGCAGAACGAACGTAAAAGCAATCGCTGGACGACGTAAATCTAACAGATGAGTTCTTAATAGAACACCAACCTATTTTTAGGCCCTTTCCTCGAAAATGTCATCCCCAAACTAAAAAGGGTGTATCTCTGCAACCACTAGGGCTATTTGAATAATGTTGGTGTTATAATAAAAGGTACACATGTGAGATGTTGTTCAGATGTATAAATATCAGTCTATATGTTACTGGTTAAGAGTAAATGAAGATGACACACAGAAAAAAATGAAAAGGTTTCAGGTCCGCCTATAAAGAAAATCACTTTCAGGATGATTATTTATATAAATGATGCAGCTGTAAGGTCCAACTCTAACCCAAATCATAGCTCAATATGTGAACATTCTCTAACCCAAATCATAGCTCAATATGTGAACATTCTCTAACCCAAATCATAGCACAATATGTGAACATTCTCTAACCCAAATCATAGCTCAATATGTGAACATTCTCTAACCCAAATCATAACACAATATGTGAACATTCTCTAACCCAAATCATAACTCAATATGTGAACATTCTCTAACCCAAATCATAGCACAATATGTGAACATTCTCTAACCCAAATCATAACACAATATGTGAACATTCTCTAACCCAAATCATAACTCAATATGTGAACATTCTCTAACCCAAATCATAGCACAATATGTGAACATTCTCTAACCCAAATCATAACACAATATGTGAACATTCTCTAACCCAAATCATAGCACAATATGTGAACATTCTCTAACCCAAATCATAACACAATATGTGAACATTCTCTAACCCAAATCATAACACAATATGTGAACATTCTCTAACCCAAATCATAACTCAATATGTGAACATTCTCTAACCCAAATCATAACTCAATATGTGAACATTCTCTAACCCAAATCATAACACAATATGTGAACATTCTCTCTGCAAAGGTTGACTTTGATAAAGTGAAGCAGAACAAAGTTACAGAGGGTTCAGAACAGAGAACATTCAGGCGAGGTCTCCACAATCTGTGACATTTGAATGTTCTCATGTACCAAACCATATATTTCACTTGTACATTACTTATGGTGTTCAATACATCCAAATACAGCAGTTTGGGGCTTTTTGGGGCTATGATTTACAGTTTTATATAACAATCGCTCAGTCTGCCCCCCCCCCCCCCCCCCCCCCCCCCCCAAGCAGGTTTGCAGGTTTGTTGTCATGAAAGCAACGTAAGCTTGACTGCTTCAAAGTCATGTTTCTCTATCATTGTGGTTTCCTTTTCTCTGGATTTAAAAAAAATATGAGACGTGATTATTGATGACTATCCCGTAAATACCCTGTTAAAACCTTTTAAAAACTTTTAAAAGGCTTATTTATGGACACAATTTCATGATCTGCAACTTCAAGCTCTGTACACTTTTATTCACAGTATTCAAGTCACGGACGGTCGAGTGCCGATCGGCCGTAAAAGAAGGGGCCCCCTGGGGTGAAGTCTTCATCAGAGTGAGGACTCGTCCTCCACCCCGTGACCATGTGGTCGTATCCCCCCGTCAGTCTGAGGCCACTTCAAGACGCTCACTCGGTGCAGGATTTTACGAGCGTCGTCTGATGTGTTAAGCGGCTCTGAGGCCTCGTTCCCACTGGACGGGGAAAAAACCACAAAGACCCGGCTTTTGTCGTCAGCGGGACCGGCTTCAATCTGCCATCGTTCTGGAGATGAATGAAACGGCCTCCAGCTGCAGATCTGCAGTGATGGAAACATGAAACCCTGGTAGACACGCTGCTTTCAACCTCCTCTTCCTGCACGTTGCTATGTGACAGGAGGTGAATACCTGATGAATAAAATGTGGACCGGTATTATAAGTCATTAACGTACAAAACATAATTAATAAGACACCTCCAGTCATTTGACCTCGCCGATGATCGAAACAATCAACCCAACAAATGAACCCGTAAGCTGCCGTTATGTTCTCTGAAAGTCACCGGACTCCATTGACAGGAACAGTGAATTAAATTCACTGATTGTCATCAAACAAACTCATTAAAACCGACTTGGTTCGTCTCTCCAACTCTTCCAACAATCACCAACTCTGTTTAGAGAGTTTGAGAAGAGACAGACTGAATAAGTAACCAATATTAAAAAGAAATAACCACCTTGACATTTTCACTGTTTTATGGACGGAACACGACACAAATATATGAGGGCAAACCTGTTCTCCAGCAAAAGCGAAAGGCATCCATCACCTATTTTAGTTGGTTTTGAGAACCTGAATATATGCGCTATATTTGGTATGTTGTTTGTGCAGAGTGACGGTGGAGCTTCTTACCAGGGAGGCAGCGGCACACGGCGTGTTGACAAGTGTCGGATGTGGCTGACGGGCCATGGAACAGCCTCAGCAAGGGGGCTGTCAGTTGGGGTGACCTTGAATTCACCTCAACAAATGGGCCCGTCCATGTCAAACTGCCATGAGACTGTGTTGGTGCGTTTGACCTCATTCCAGTTTGAAATACAAACCTCTTGGTTTCGTGTTCAGGGACTCGGGTTACCCATTTACGTCCCTGTACGCGGACCAATAGATTTCACTGAACTTCCAATGGACGGACGGACAAAGGTCAAAAACACTGCACCTGGAAATCCATTCAGACGGGCCCCTACAGTACTGGGACGCATCGCCATTTAAAAAACCACAGCAAGAGAATTTGTTTTGCTCGATGCAGAACAAAAGACATTCACTTCATTTGAAGTGATGAGTCAAAAAGTGCACTTTTACTAATGCAGTTTTGCCTGAAAATCAATGACCACCTCAAAGACAATTAAGCCCCCCCCCCAAAAAACAGCTGTAGTACACATATCAGTGCTTTAGAAGGTCAGCTGATACTTCACACACACCACAGAGAGCCTGTTTGCACGACTCCTGGACAGAGAAGCAAGGTTTTAGTCTAAAGGGCCTCCGGTGATGGTTTAAGTGGGAAAAGCCACTAGTGATGGTTTAAGTGGGAAAAGCCTCTAGTGATGGTTTAAGTGGGAAAAGCCTCTGGTGATGGTTTAAGTGGGAAAATCCACCGGAAGCTACACACAATGAAGGCGGAGAGCAGCTTCAGTCGCCTTGCTGGCTTCTCTGTATACTCTGTCTCTTTCAGTTCGACTGTTGGAACGACAGACGAGACAAGACGAGGAAAAGGGCTCAGAGAGAGAAAGGGGTCCAGTAATACGCATTCCAAAAGAAATAGCTTTGAATTCATTCGTTCACAGCTTATAAATGCAGTCTTTAAGTGAAATGGATCCGGCTGAAAGAGTGATTTCACTTCGGCGTATTGATTATCAAAGACTCAGGCCACGCCCCCTTCAGGCCCTCAGCCATAACACACGTCTGATCTTTCATCATTCCCTCCTCCGCCTCCCATCCCCGTCTCGCTCATCTCTAATCCACCCGACATGCAGAGTGGGGGAGAAATTACAGTTCTGTTAAAAAAAATGAAAATACACACCGAGATACGCAGATAAGGAGGATTTGGGTTCTCAAAAAGCACCGACGGCGACGACCGACGCAAACAAACAAAAACAAACACTGAGTGATGGAAACCAGATTGCAGAGAATTTATATTTTGCTGTGAAAAACCAGATTCATGAATGTCTATTTTGATGTGAGCCACATTACATATTTGGTTGGATTCATACAAAATGTTGTGTGCGTCATAAACATGTAACCTGAAAGATATATCGTATAATATATATATATATATGTATATCAGAAGATCATAGTTTTATTTTGTTTTGGATTGTGCTTCTTCTCTTACTTCTGCCCAGATGTTTACGTGATAGTTTCTATCATAAAGAGGTCAAACTTGGGCTTCAAAATAAACTTCCGTCTTAGACACACGATAGTAAAAAGCATGTCTTATCTTTTCTTAAACACTTCCCATCGACCTCAAAGGAAAACGTCACCAGATCAATAAAAGAGAAAATTCATGAGGACGTGAGGGGTGAAAACATTACATTTTACTAGATGACATGTGAGCGCATCATGAGAACGTTATCATTTACCTTCAGCTAGTACCTATTTTCCCTGAGCTAGCGCTTCTCCTGTTGGTTCTCTGTTAGCGGTGCTGCTAACGTTACTAGCTCTCCTCCTGTTGGTTCTCCGCTAGAGCTGCTAACGTTACTAGCTCTCCCCCTGTTGGTTCTCTGTTAGCGGTGCTGCTAACGTTACTAGCTCTCCTTCTGTTGCTTCTCCGTTAGCGGTGCTGCTAACGTTACTAGCTCTCCTCCTGTTGGTTCTACGTTAGCGGTGCTGCTAACGTTACTAGCTCTCCTCCTGTTGATTCTCCGTTAGCGGTGCTGCTAACGTTACTAGCACGTGTGTTACGCATCATGCCTCATACGTTGTGAAGGGAAACACGTGTGTGCATTAGTTCTGGACCCGCTCCAGAGGGGGGCCCGCTCCCCTGGCTGCTCGGCCCAGTTCAGCGGCCCCTGGCTGGGCCGCGATGGCAGAGAGAGCTGCCTCATCATCCCGGAGCTCCTGCAGGCCTCTGAGTGAAGAGTCCATCTCTCTCCATCAGCCAGCAGACTTTTTGTGATGACATTTTAATGGCTAATTATAGGGAGAGCGCAGGGCTTTGATTCGCTGAGACATCCTGACGGACGGCCGCAACACGAAACAAGGACACGGCGTTCCCTGCCTTTGTCTTCCCGCCTTTGTCTTCCCGCCTTTTCTTTGATCCCACAGCACCGACGGACACGGCGGGAATGTTGACCAACCTTTCAGCTTCCATTCCTCTCTATATTCTGAAGGCTTCTGCAGAGGGGAGTGTTCATGTATCATTCGGAGCCTCGTTTATACTGCATTTATCACTCACACCTGATGGAATTTTTTATTTTTTATGGCTGTTGAAAGTCTTTTCTGATTTATGGAGTGATATAACGAAATGTCATGAATTCTCTCCGTACAAACCTTTGAAACATGAACTTTTGAACCTGGTTTTATCCAATGTTCAGATTTATGTTCTGGGGATGTATGAAAATGAGCACGTATTTAATAGGATAATGCCTCATTTGCGTATTTAATCATAACATTTCAGAAAACTTGTAATACATAGTCCGCCTCCATGTTTACTGTTTGCCCTCCTCCCTGTTTGCCCTCCTCCAGCCGTATTGACTCACTGCCAAAGCAAACCCAACTTTAAAGCATTTCAACTGGGAATAAAACACTATACATTTTTCGGTTGCATTCAGCATAACTGATCACAGAGCAGCTGCACAGAGCGCTTCACCGATTGCACGTCAGAGGATTCTGGGCGGTGGCACCTCTCGTTGCCATGGGGGGGGGCAGCAGCTTCAGTAGCAGCATTAGCATCAGCAGCATTAGCAGCAGCATCAGCAGCATTAGCAGCAGCATTAGCAGCAGCATTAGCAGCAGCAGCAGCAGCAGCAGCAGCAGCATTAGCAGCATTAGCAGCAGCAGCATTAGCAGCAGCAGCATCAGCAGCAGCAGCAGTAGCAGCAGCAGCAGCAGCATTAGCAGCAGCAGCATTAGCAGCAGCAGCAGCAGAAGCAGCAGCAGCAGCAGCAGCAGCAGCAGCAGCAGCAGCAGCTAGCAGCAGCAGCATTAGCAGTAGCAGCAGCAGCATTAGCAGCATTAGCAGCAGCATTAGCAGCGATTAGCAGTAGCAGTAGCATTAGCAGTAGCATCATGTGGTCTCCTGTTCATCTTCATACTGAAAAGGCCGGCGCTTCAAAGACAATCTGTTCAGCTTTTCCCCCCAAAAATAAAACCCCCCGTTGTTTTTGTTGCGTCTTCTTTCCCACTTTGAGGTGAAATAAACTTTCTGCTCTCCTCTCTGTAACCTTTCACTCCATCTCTTCCTCTGAGGACCAACAGAGAGCCTGAAGCAACAGGACCGAGCTCCAAACACCAAGCTGATGCTCAAATGTCAGGCAGAAACTCTCCCTCTCTCTCTCTCTCCCTCCTCCCCCTCTCTCTCTCTCTCTCTCTCTCCTCTCCCTCCTCTCTCTCTCTCTCTCTCTCTCTCCCCCCCTCTCTCCTCTCTCCTCTCTCTCTCTCCCTCTCTCTCTCTCTCTCTCTCCCCCTCTCTCTCTCTCTCCCTCCCTCCCTCTCTCTCTCTCTCTCTCCCTCTCTCTCTCTCCCTCTCTCTCTCTCTCTCTCTCTCTCCCTCTCTCTCTCTCTCTCCCTCTCTCTCTCGTGACATTTATCCGGCTGCTCTGGAGTCTAAAGTGAGTTCCTGATGAAGTTACATCAGTTTCTCAGTGTGAATGAGGTCATGACCTCTTCCTGCTGTCGACTATGACTTCATAACATTATATCAGATTAAGAACAGAAACTACATGAATTTCATTTTAATATTATTAATATCATTATATACATTATTTTTATTTTATTTTATCTTAATATATTGGATTTAATATTATTTTTATTTTTATTTAGTTTTTATAGTATTTTATAATTATTATTTTATTTTTTGAAAATATTTGTTTATCCTAAATTCACCAAAAGTTACTCACCCTTTTAATTTTAAACATACAATTTCATAAAAGTTGTAAACACAATAAATCCTCTTAGTGTGAGTGATGAAGTGGTGAAGTGGTGATATCTATGAGTTCATGTGTTCACCTCTTCACCTGTAGAGTCTCCATCATGATGTCATGTCACTAAACTTCTCTTCAAAGAGGTTTGTTCACAACGCATTCATAACCTCATTTAAATAACTTTATTAATAAAAACACTATTTCCTGATTAATGGAGAGAAACAAAGAGATATTATAAACTCTAATCTGTCAACGTGACTTTCAGATTTATCTTCTGTAAATGTTTGCAAATTAGCACATATGTGATAATAATGCTTCATTACACATTTAAACATGTAACATGTCACATTATGTTACATGTTACATGTTTTCTGATCATGTAACATGCAACATAATGTTACATGTTACATGTTTTCTGAACATGTCACATTATGTGACATGTTCAGAAAACATGTAACATAAAAATACCAGTTAACTTTTGTACTGTATTCAGTTTAATGGACCGGTAAAAACATCTTAACCTGTCAAAGCATCCATCAAGAGCCACGTGTGTGTGTGTGTGTGTGTGTGTGTGTGTGTGTGTGTGTGTGTGTGTGTGTGTGTGTGTGTGTGTGTGTGTGTGTGTGTGTTATATATGGAAGCACACCCTTGAGGCTGCGGGTTGTTGAGTGTGTGACATCATTACTCTTTCGAGGATGTGTCTGATGGACATGTCTGGCCCGTGTGTGCGTTGTGTGTGTGTGTGTGTGTGTGTGTGTGTGTGTGTGTGTGTGTGTGTGTGTGTGTGTGTGTGTGTGTGTGTGTGTGTGTCTCCCTCTCAGCTCCTGCAGCTGCTCGTGTCACAGCGCTCCACCGCCCCCTGCTGGTCAGCTCTCTGCGTGAGAGACGAGATGAGATTAGTCAGGTTTCTCTCCTCCGTTGTCTTTTTATCCAGATTATTGATCCAGATTATTGATCCAGAGATTTAGAGGATCAAAGGAACGTTGTCAACATGGAGTCACCCCGTCAAGTCTCGCTTTCAGTGCGTATTTATTTATGTGCACTTTCATCTAAATTACGTCTCGGCAAGCAGATCAAACTGGATTCAGTGGAGATCTCCATCTTGTTGTGTCTCCATCACAGTGTGTGTGACTGTGTGTGTGTGTGTGTGTGTGCGTGTGTGTGTGTGTGTGTGTGTGTGTGTGTGTGTGTGTGTGTGTTAAACGCTGAGCGGCTCATCTGTTGATTGGAGTTCACTCAGAGATCCCTTATTACGCAAATTCTCTGCACTCGAGAGCCAGAAACTCATCAGCCTTCCTCTTCATATTTCCTCCTCTTCCTCTCTCGTCCCCCCTCATCACTCCAATTCCCTGCTTCCATTTCTCGTCAGCAGCTCCTTCAACAAGTGTTCACATCAACCCGAGCCTCTCGTTGGTCCTCAGTGGTTTTTGCACACAGAGCCACAATGTATCCGTCTCAGGAAACCATCAATGAATTGATCCTGATCACAAGTATTCAAAGCCTCGCTTCAGTCCAGGGATTATCGTACTGATTATGGAGGGACGAGTTATTGTTCCACTGCAGGAGGCCTCAGGGTGGTGGTCTTAACGCTGCTCCTCCAGGGTCACTACTGAGTGGAGGACTGCTCTCCACCTGTCCGTCACGATGGACGTCTTGAGTTCGCCATCTTGGATTACGGCCTTCGCCATGTTTTAGTTTTTTGCGACAAGCAAACAGGAAGTGACCATATGTGGACTGAGAAGGAGCGACATAGAGACGCCGTATACGTCTCTGGTCTTGATCTGTCAATCACCTTTAGCCCCGCCCCTAAAGCGTCCCCTCTATTATGGTCTGTTTGACTCTAAATGACCATCATTTACTAAATGAACATCATGCTGTATTGAAGAAGACTTGAAACTAGAGATTGAGACATAAACTCATGTTTACAATGTTTACTGAGGGAATACATCAAGAGAGAAGTAGAGTCATTTATATAGACTTCTATACAACCAGAGGAGTCGCCCCCTGGTGGTCAGGAGAGAGAATGCAGCTTTAACACATGAAGCATAGACTTCTATACAACCAGAGGAGTCACCCCCTGGTGGTCAGTAGAGAAAATGCAGCTTTAACACATGAAGCATAGACTTCTATACAACCAGAGGAGTCTTCACTCGACAGCAAAGGGACATGTTGACAGTTATTCTCAGAGGCAGAACACCACGTTTGTGTTCTGCCTTGACATAAAGAAACTTCTAAAGAAACTCAAATGACAAATGAGGACAACTTTATTAATGTCCTGTAATGTCACCCTCTATGTAGACCGGGATAGGTTTGTTTCTAAAGAACTTTTCTCTTACAGTCTGCTGCCATCATGTGGCACAAATAGTCACTACAGCAAGAAGCCTCCATGTGTTTCTCCTCCTCCTGCAGGTCTGCGGCTCCACTGCCATGGATGAGTGTTAAAGACCGAGTGGTTGGAGACACGGGTCACTTCCCGTTTTCCCAGAGCTTCCACATCTCCAGCTTCTCAACAGGAACGAGCCGAATGCAGCTGAGCAGTTAATGTGCACACACACACACACACACACACACACACACACACACACACACACACACACACACACACACACACACACACACACACACACACACACACACGGCTGTAACCTGTAACCCACGCACACGTTCAGGAACCCACAACTGAAATATCACCTCAATGTTTAACTTTATTTATAGAAACGGCCCTTCACATGCCGATTTAAAAAAATAAACAAAAATAGAAAACAATAGATACGTGATTTTGCGAGACTGAAAATTACAATTATAAAATGTTCAAAATAAATAAAAAATTATAATAATTATGAAAATTATAAAATAACCCGAAACCAAAGCGTTAACTATCTAATAAGGTGCAATTTTTTTTTTTAAATCCTTCCGATTAATGTTTTTAAACAATTAATACACAACAAATAAACCATTACTACACCATTTGTTAACCATTATACCATTAAAAAATAATAAACCAGTGATACACCATTAATAAACCATTACTAAACAATGAATACACCATTAACAAACAAGTAATAAACAAGTAACAAACAAGTACTAAACAAGTACTAAACAAGTAACAAACTAGTAATAAACAAGTAACAAACAAGTAATAAACAAGTAACAAACAGATATTTATAATAACTTTATTAAAGTTGGGTGAACTATCGTCTGACTATGTAAATATGATGTCATTAACTGGTCCAGCTTCATTTCTCATGCGCGTGAATCTGAACTATAAATACCTCGTCGGTGCACCTGCGTCTATTTCGGCGTCGGCCGCGCGGTCAGCAGCGGCAGGAAGTGAGCGTCTCGGTGAGCTTCCTGTGTGTGAGGAGGCGCTCTGCAGACGAGGTGAGTAACACGGAGGGTTCCTCTCTAACACCGGCTCATCGTCAGGGTTACGGGCTCTTTCCTCTGGAGCTGAAGCACCTGAGTGAGCGCAGGTGAAGCTCTGTGGTCGCTTTGCATCCATTGACAGAAAGGATCTTCTCTGTGCTGCTTTTGGACCGCGGCTTCATTCCACCGGTCAGCCCTTTGAAGCCCAAAAAGATGCGCTGCAGTCAAACTGCATGAACGTGTCGGTTGAGTCGAGGGTGTCAGGTGTGATCCGTGACTTCATTTACACGCGTTTGAAAAAACCTCTTGGTACGTTTTATTCCCCGCACCTTTTCTCTCAGCTCCGTCACCATGGAGGCGACGGCCAAGCACGACTACGAAGCCACGGCCACCGACGAGCTCAGCTTCAGGAAGGGAGACCTCCTGGTGGTGAGGAGCACACACACACACACACACACACACACACACGAATAACTCTCGCGTGTGAAAGCATTCAAAGTGAGATGAACATTTACATTCCCATGTAAATTCGAGGCCCTCCGTGACTGTGAGGGATCAACAGCATTTGCATCATCGTGTCTCTGTTCCGTAATAGTTATGGTTATGAAGCCAGTTATGAAAATGTTTTCTACGCGTTTCTCTCAACATTTACGGACAGAGTGTTTGTTACTCGAGGAAGTCAACATGAACCAACATCATATTTCATATTATCTCTAGAGCCAAGATCTCCAAGTTTGGCTTGTTCTTGATTAATGAACAAAAAGGTCATGAAACATACATTCCTCCAGCTACCATACATATCCATATATATTATATTTATAGATGTATAATATATATTATCAGGCACGTGCACAGACATTTTGGGGGGCAGGTGCTCAAACCAAAAAAAGGGGCACCCATCGCCAAAATTATTTATGAAATTAAAAATTATAATAATAAATAAATAAGATAGACAGTAGGATATTTTCAACTTACAGGCAAAAACAGACAAAACAAGGCCATGTATAACCAAATGCAATCAAAAAATATTCTAACTTAAACTTATCAAAACTCTGCTCTGGATAAATTAAAGCAGGGGTGTCAAACTCATGTTCACCCCGGGCCACATCAGCATCGTGGTCGCCCTCAAAGGGCCGGTTGTAACTGTACAGTGGCGGGCCGTGGATTTTCTACCTGCCCACATCCTGTCCCGGGACCTCACATCACATCAGGAAAAACTCCCCTAATAAAGATAGTAAAAACCCTTCAACAGGGAAAACATGAAGAACCTTCAGGAGAGCAACAGAGGAGGTTCCCTCTCCTGATGGACAGAAGCAATAGATGTCATGTGACCAGAATGAACAACGTAACGGAGTTACAGCACATTACATGAATATGACAGAAATTGAATAAACGGCACTCTGCTGCATTAAAAAAATCCCTTCAAAATAAAAGCACTTTTTTTTTGCCCATGCAAAGGCCCGTGAAAGACTGAAAACGGCTCCTGCGAACGACATTAAACATGACGTCAGTAAAAAATCACGGATTTTGTGAGTTTTTGGTTTGTTTTTTTAGGAAACGTCGGACCAGTTGCGACGTAATGTTTTCAGCGGCGCTAATGTTGTGGTTAATTTATCACCAGACACCGTCATTACCTGTTTGTCTAATGCTGCGGGTCAGAAGTAGCTGCACCTGTTTGGCGCTCAGCACTGCATGAGCACCACGTGGAGGAGGAGGAGGAAGAGGAGGAGGAGGAGGAAGAGGAGGAGGAGGAGGAGGAGGGGGGCGTGGCGGGGGCTCGTGAGCATGTCGGGGCGAAATTCTCACAAGAATAATAAATGCCCCGTCAGATATCAAAACACATTTGGGGGGAATTGATGACAGAGAGAGTAGTTTTTATTCTTAAATACTGATGAATGAAGAAAACATTTGGCTCCAGCAGAAGGGGCACTTTTCTCATCCAGGGCAAAAGGGCAGGTGTTGACCACCACTAGGGGTCTGTGCACGTGCCTGTATATCATATATAAATATTATACGACTGGTTCTATTTCCGTCCCCAGTTCAGTGTTTTTTGTTCCTGTTTCAGGTTCTGCAGACGTCTGGAAACTGGTACAAAGCAGAGTTCGGTGGACGCGAGGGGTTCGTACCCAAAAACTTCATCACCCTTCATCTGCCCAGGTGAAGGTCACGGAGACATGTAGAGGTTGTGTGTTTCACATGAGAGAACAGTTTTAACAGTGTGGTTGCAACCTGCAGCTTCACCACTAGATGCCGCCAAAACGTACACACAGTCCCAAAACCAACCCTCTCTCGGGGGGAAGACTGAGAGATTGTTTTATAAAACTGTAAATCATAGCTTGTTTTATGAAGGAAAAACCCAAACTGCTGTATTTAGATGTATTGAACACCATAAGTAATATACAAGTGAAATATATGGTTTGGTACATGAAATAATTCAAATGTCACAAATGTGCGCAAATGTGCCCCAATGCAATGTTCTCTGTTCTAAACCCTCTCTCACTTTGTTCTGCTTCACTTCATCAAAGTCAACCTTTGCAGAGAGAATGTTCACATATTGAGCTATGATTTGGGTTAGAGAATGTTCACATATTGACCTATGATTTGGGTTAGAGAATGTTCACATATTGTGCTATGATTTGGGTTAGAGAATGTTCACATATTGTGTTATGATTTGGGTTAGAGAATGTTCACATATTGACCTATGATTTGGGTTAGAGAATGTTCACATATTGTGCTATGATTTGGGTTAGAGAATGTTCACATATTGAGCTATGATTTGGGTTAGAGAATGTTCACATATTGAGCTATGATTTGGGTTAGAGAATGTTCACATATTGAGCTATGATTTGGGTTAGAGAATGTTCACATATTGAGCTATGATTTGGGTTAGAGAATGTTCACATATTGTGCTATGATTTGGGTTAGAGAATGTTCACATATTGTGTTATGATTTGGGTTAGAGAATGTTCACATAATGACCTATGATTTGGGTTAGAGAATGTTCACATATTGTGCTATGATTTGGGTTAGAGAATGTTCACATATTGAGCTATGATTTGGGTTAGAGAATGTTCACATATTGTGTTATGATTTGGGTTAGAGAATGTTCACATATTGTGTTATGATTTGGGTTAGAGAATGTTCACATATTGTGCTATGATTTGGGTTAGAGAATGTTCACATATTGAGCTATGATTTGGTTAGAGAATGTTCACATATTGTGTTATGATTTGGGTTAGAGTTGGACCTTACAGCTGCATCATTTCAGAGAAATAATCATCCTGAAAGTGATTTTTTTATAGGCGGACTTTTCTGTGTGTCTTCTTCATTTACTCTTAACTAGTAACATATAGACTGATATTTACACATCTGAACAACATCTCACATGTGTACCTTTTATTATAACACCCACATTATTCAAATAGCCCTAGTGGTTGCAGAGATACACCCTTTTTAGTTTGGGTATGACATTTTCGAGCAGAGGCCTACAAATAGGGTGGTTTTCTATTGGTTAAAGCGTCTTCGTGTTCTCCCGCTCTTTCTCCCGTGAACATTCAGATTAATGTCTCTTCCCGTCGTCCCCATGGTGACTTGGATCTTAAAACGTCCCGTATTATTTCCCTCTCTTTGGACTCCAGCTGGTACCAGGAGGACTTCAGCCGCGGAGACGCCCAGGAGAAGCTGATGCAGCAGCCTGAGGGGGCCTTCCTCTTACGGGGGAGCCTGAACACCGCTCAGGGGAACTTCTCCATCTCCGTCAGGTGCATCCACTTTATACATACATATATACAGTATATGTGTGTGTGTGTGTGTGCAGCTTAAATGTTGTGCCGCCACTCCGGAGATACGAGCATTAGCATTAGTGCTAAGTAGCATCAGAGCATTAGCATATGCTAGGCCTCCTACAGTGGTATCCACTATTCAAATTCTGATTTATTTTTGTTTTGTAGTTTTTCTGAACAAACGTCTGAGCAGACGTCTCTCATTCTGTCACCGTCACATCAAACGAGCCACAATTAGTTATTTTACATGCACTTTCAATGTAATTCATTTATTATTTATTTATACATCCTCTCACAGCATCTACTCACTGGTCTTGAGTTAAAAGAATGAATGGACATAAATGGATGAATGAATGGCACCAACTCAGGTCCAATGTGATGCTTCTTTGGTCTTTTTTCACGTCAGTGTTTCTAAAACAATGAAATGAAAACGTTGCGTTATTCCCCTTTTAGTCTGCATAAAAGAAAAGACCTTGAAGATGTCTCACAGTAGAAAGTATAAATACAGACAAATAAAGCCTCCTCCTGTGCAGACACGCACCAGCTGTGCAGCACTTCAAGGTGCTCCGGGACAGCAGGGGGCAGTATTTCCTGTGGTCAGAGAAGTTCCCCTCTCTCAACCAGCTGGTGGAATACTACAAACAGCACTCCATTTCCAAGCAGAGCCAGATCCTCCTCCTGGAGACGCAGCAGGTGAGGCCCTGCAGGACCATCTCTGAGAGCAGGGACTTTATTCTGGGGGGAAACAATCTAAGTAGAATGAGATGAATTCAGTGAATAGACTTAAACAGAAGTAAAATATAATTATATGAATGCAGTGAAAGATTTAAAAAACAAAGTTAAATATAATGAAATGAATACAATAAAGTAAAAAATAATGACATTGATAGAGTGAACAGAATTATTTATATGAAAAGGTAAATATAGGGATATAAATACAGTGAACAGATGTATACAAAAATATAATAATATATATTCAGCATAAAACTGTTAAATGTAATGATATGAATTTTAAATACAGTGAACAGAAGTAAAAACAAAATGAAAAGGTAAACAAATAAAGTTTTTTTGTCTCAACAGCAACTAGGCTCAAACAATCCTCGGCCTCTTCCTGCTCCTCCTTCTTCTGACTGCCCACCTCCACCTGCTCCAGCCCGACAGGTAACAGCAGACAGGTAACAGCCCGACAGGTAACAGCAGACAGGTAACAGCCCGACAGGTAACAGCCCGACAGGTAACAGCCGACAGGTAACAGCCGACAGGTAACAGTCTGACAGGTAACAACCGACAGGTAACAGTCGACAAGTAACAGCCAACAGGTAACAGCAGACAGGTAACAGCCGACAGGTAACAGTCGACAGGTAACAACCGACAGGTAACAGTCGACAAGTAACAGCCGACAGGTAACAGCCGACAGGTAACAGCCGACAGGTAACAGTCGACAAGTAACAGCCGACAGGTAACAGTCTGACAGGTAACAGCCGACAGGTAACAGTCGACAAGTAACAGCCCGACAGGTAACAGCCGACAGGTAACAGTCGACAAGTAACAGCCCGACAGGTAACAACCGACAGGTAACAGCCAACAGGTAACAACCGACAGGTAACAGCCGACAGGTAACAGCCGACAGGTAACAGTCGACAAGTAACAGCCCGACAGGTAACAGTCAACAAGTAACAGCCCGACAGGTAACAGCCGACAGGTAACAGCCGACAGGTAACAACCGACAGGTAACAGCCGACAGGTAACAGCCGACAAGTAACAGCCGACAGGTAACAGCCGACAAGTAACAGCCGACAGGTAACAGCCGACAGGTAACAGCCGACAAGTAACAGCCGACAGGTAACAGCCGACAGGTAACAGCCGACAGGTAACAGTCGACAAGTAACAGCCCGACAGGTAACAGTCAACAAGTAACAGCCCGACAGGTAACAGCCGACAGGTAACAGCCGACAGGTAACAACCGACAGGTAACAGCCGACAGGTAACAGCCCGATAGGTAACAACCGACAGGTAACAGCCAACAGGTAACAACCGACAGGTAACAGTCGACAGGTAACAACCGACAGGTAACAGCCGACAGGTAACAGCCGACAGGTAACAGTCGACAATTAACAGCCCGACAGGTAACAGTCGACAAGTAACAGCCCGACAGGTAACAGCCGACAGGTAACAGCCGACAGGTAACAACCGACAGGTAACAGCCGACAGGTAACAGCCGACAAGTAACAGCCGACAGGTAACAGCCGACAAGTAACAGCCGACAGGTAACAGCCGACAGGTAACAGCCGACAGGTAACAGCCGACAAGTAACAGCCCGACAGGTAACAGCCGACAGGTAACAGCCGACAGGTAACAGCCGACAAGTAACAGCCCGACAGGTAACAGCCGACAGGTAACAGCCGACAGGTAACAACCGACAGGTAACAACCGACAGGTAATCGATTTTAAAAAAAAGTTAAATATAATGAGATGAATACAATAAAGTTAAAAATAATGACATTAATAGAGTGAACAGAATTATTTATATAAAAAGGTAAATATAGGGATATAAATACAGTGAACAGATGTATACAACAATATAAGTAAGTAAAAACAAAATGAAAAGGTAAACAAATAAAGTTGTTTTTGTCTCAACAGCAACTAGGCTCAAACAATCCTCGGCCTCTTTCTGCTCCTCCTTCTTCTGACTGCCCACCTCCACCTGCTGCAGCCCGACAGGTAACAGCCCGACAGGTAACAGCCCGACAGGTAACAGCCGACAGGTAACAGTCTGACAGGTAACAGTCTGAAAGGTAACAACCGACAGGTAACAGCCCGACAGGTAACATCCAGACAGGTAACAACCGACAGGTAACAGCCGACAGGTAACAACCAACAGGTAACAGTCTGACAGGTAACAGCCGACAGGTAACAGCTGATAGGTAACAGTTTGACAGGTGACAGCCGACAGGTGACAGCCGACAGGTAACAGCCGACAGGTAACAGTTTGACAGGTGACAGCCGACAGGTAACAGCCGACAGGTAACAGCCGACAGGTGACAGCCGACAGGTAACAGCCGACAGGTAACAGCCGACAGGTAACAGTTTGACAGGTGACAGTCTGACAGGTAACAGTTTGACAGGTGACAGCCGACAGGTAACAGTCTGACAGGTAACAGCCGACAGGTAACAGTCTGACAGGTGACAGCCGACAGGTAACAGTCTGACAGGTAACAGCCGACAGGTAACAGTTTGACAGGTGACAGCCGACAGGTAACAGTCTGACAGGTAACAGCCGACAGGTAACAGCCGACAGGTAACAGCCGACAGGTAACAGTCTGACAGGTAACAGTTTGACAGGTAACAGCCGACAGGTAACAGCCGACAGGTAACAGCCGACAGGTGACATCCGACAGGTGACAGCCAACAGGTAACAGCTGTTTGTTCTTTATGGAAGAAAAGTTAAACATCCTCCTCCTCCTCCTCGTCCTCCTCCTCCTCCTCCTCCTCCTCCTCCTCCTCCTCCTCCTCCTCCTCCTCCTCCAGGTCAGAGCTGTGTACAGCTTCCACGCCGAGGAGATGGACGAGCTGGCGTTCGATGCCGGTGACGTCATCGCGGTGCTGGAGTGCCCCGACCAGGCCTGGTGGAGGGGCCGGCTGGGGGGCCGGACCGGGCTGTTCCCCTCCAACTACACCCGACCCGTCTGAGGAGCATTCATACCCTTTTATGTTGGTTTATGATTTTTTTTAGGTAGTTATTTTGTTCCCCTGTTTTGGTTTGTTTATTTTATTCATTTATTTGTTTGTTTTTCGATTCCATTTGTTCTTTTTATTGGTTTGATTTCGATGTATTCATTGCCTTTATGGAATGGTTTTGGAGGGGAGGTTACTGGTGTTTAAATTATGTATAACTATACTTTGCTTCTCTGTAGAGCACTTTGTAAAACTTTGTTTTTAAAAGGTGCTATATAAACAAAAGTTATTATTATTATTATTATACCCGACTCCACCCGACCCGTCTGAGGAGCATTCATGTGTCACACCTCATTAAACCTTCAACATCCTGAACTATAAACAGCTTTAAATCATCTGAATAAAACACATTTAAACACACACGTCATTTTTAATTTTTTTATGTTTTTGATAAAACAGGGATGAGCCTGAATATTGAGAGTTAATATATGAATACATTATTTTCACCTGTCCTGTAAAGTGGTGGAAAGTACATTTACTCAAGTACTGCACTTTAAAGGTACTTGTACGCGAGTATTTTCTTTGGATGCTACTTTATACTTCTACTCCACTCTACTTTTTACTGGGTTAGGGTTAGTCATGTCATTGCTACTCTGTTACTTTTCACAATAGTTTTTTTCTTATTACAATTAAAGCATTTCATCACTTTATGAAACATTTATACACGTTAATGCAGCAGTTATGTTCTGAGGATATTTGGATGATAAATGGTTACATTTAACCTGATGAATTATTTAACTTTTGATACTTTAAAGCAGCTATTATCAATATGTTTGAAATACTGTCTAAAATGACGATGTCAATCTGCAGCTTTATGAATGTTTATGGTTTCAAAGAGTTTCATCGTTTTGACCCCTCAGTTGGTGGGGACCAAAAACGGAGCTAAAACAAAAAGGATATTGGACTAAAAATGTATTCGGTGACCAAAAAACAGCCGTTTGTGTAAATAAGAAGCCGTTAAAGCAGATGATGTTAAAAAGTGAAGACATGTCAGCAGTTGTCCTCCACTTGATCTGCTTCTACTTTTTAATAAAGTGACTGTGAGGAAGTTATGTCTCAGTGTAGCGTAGCCCCGGTGCTCAGAGACACTAATTCAATTCAATTCAGTTTATTTTACCAGTACCACTGCAGTCCACAGGGGGCGCCAGAAACAACACTAACAGCCAAAAACACCACAGCTCCACCAAAACCATCTGGATCATTCATTCATCACGTCTGCATAAATATACACAAGATGTTTTGAAATACTAAAAAGTGAAAAGATAAAAAGGCCAATGAATACAATGTGACCCATTTATAACTCTCAGGAGCTTTTTGTTTGAGTTATTTTACTCATAATTAGCATTGTTTAATCATTCTAGTTTGCTGAAGTAGGTTCGATTTTTTTAATATATTTGGATAGCTTTTTCTTTTGATAGTTTTTAGTTTAGTTTAATTATTAGTTGTTTGAATTATTTACTTTCATTCATTAGACAAATGGCCACTACACTCTGTGTCAGGATTCAGCTCAAAGTCACAACACAGAAGATATTATGACAATAACACAGAGGGCTTTGTGAGCCTTGGTTCAATTAAAAAAATATGAGACAGCAACAAATTTATCAAAACATCTAACATCTAAAAACATTAAAGTTATAACATAATACAAAATAAACCATAACACAGTCATACACATTCTGACCAGTGTTTCATGACTTTTCCATGACTTTAAACCAAATGTCCATTTAGTGAAATCTGGGTGTAAACAGTAAAAAGTGAGTAAATGTAGTATTTAAACTAACAATGAGAATACAAAGCATACAGTAAACCTTAAATGACTCAAATGAATGAGACAATAGTTTGATTAAAAGAATAAACATTTATATAGATGCCTGTATGTATGCCTGCTTATATTCTGAGTCTTTCTTTTAAAAGCATATTCATTATTTCAAACTCAGCGTAAATGAACGACATGCAGGGCCGGCGATTACTATAGGCGAACTAGGCGACTGCCTAGGGCGACAAATGGGTTGGGGGCGCCCTCACAGCGCACATTTCAACACTGTGAGCAATTCGCGACCACGGGCGCTGGCTCCCGCGAGCAGGGACCAAGACACGTCACATCAAAGATGTTCTATTACGGAGAGGACAACAACTCGGCCAAAGATCTGAATTTTTTTGTCGAGAAAACGGGACGCTGATTGGCCAAGACTCGACACGTCACATCAAAGATCTTCTATTGTAAAGATGACTCACTCCAAAAAAATAAATCGTTTGTGCTGTCTGAAAAATGTGCGAGATCTGAAAAATCTATTGCGCGACCACTTTGACTGGCCCCTGACATTTGCAAAAATGAAGCGGTCTAAACCATCTGGAGCACAGGGACGAAAACGAAAAAAGGAAGAAGAGGAAAAGAAAGTCAAGTATAGGTTTGTTCAATAAACATATTTGAAAAAAAAGAGTGTTTTGCACAGTTTATGGAGTTAATCTAATCCTAACTTTGAGTGTGTAATAAATTATTTAAAATAATAAAAAAGAAAATGTTCTGAAACTATTCTGGTGTTTGTTGTCCATGCACCATTTATTGTTGAACTGCAATGTAGAATAATAGAATTATAAGTGGGTGAAAAACTGCTATGCAAAGTAAAGCAGTTAAGTTAATATATGTCTCTTCAGTGATGTAAAGTATTGTGTGTCTGTGGGGGGGGGGCGCAAAACTCAATCTCGCCTAGGGCAACCAAAGGGCTAGAGCCGGCCCTGACGACATGAACACATGAACACATGAACACATGAACATAACACATTTACATGACTTTTACTAAACTTTTGGGATTTTTTTTTTTTCAAGGACGTTTCCAGGTCTGGAAAGAACCATTTTAAAACTCCATGACTGTTCCAGGTTCTCCATGATCCCTCCAGGATTAATCATTCTTCCTCTTCCGGCTGACCTCTTGCATGTGACGTCACTGTTTGCTCACTTTATTACAGGGTTGGCTCTTAACGACAAGAACAACAGTGGGGTGGACATGTCTTTACAGCTTCTGCTGCATTCAGGTTCCATCTGGAAGTTTGTCAATCTGCTTGTAGAAGTCAAAAAGCCAGTAAAAAGAAAATAAAAAGATTATATTTTATATTTGAATGGTGAGGTTTTGGTGCAGATGTCAAAGAACAACAACAACAGAACATTATGATGTTGTTCTCCCTCTGTGACCTTTGTGCTGCCTTAGTTCTAGAGCTATGTATTCCCTTTGCTCTTGAAGGCAACATGGGTTTATCCGCGTGCCCCACCTCTCTCCCAACCCGGACAGGTAAGAAAAGTTCCCCAGCTTTATTGTATTACTTTGTTTTTACCTATCTGGCTTCACGGGAGTCTCTTTTTGTTTAACCGAGCTCCGGGAGGAGGGGAGCGGCTACAGCCATGGCCGAGTCCCAGCTCACGTGCATGGAGGACGGCCACATCGGAGCCAAAGTCCCGGAGTCCAAACCGGAGTTCTACTACAGCGAGGAGCAGCGCGCGGCCGTGGAGGAGCTGCTGCGGAACGGGGACGGCGCCTTCAAGACGCGCCTGAAGGACGACGACATGAAGGACTTCCTGTCGGCCCGAGAGGTGAAGCTGGTGCTGAGCTCCTTCCGGCGCTACGAGCTGCCCGGTGCCGGGGACAGCGGCGCGGACAGCGGCAGAGCGAAGCCGCCGCCGCCGCCGGACGGAGCCGCCGGCGGCGCGTCCGACGCGGGGGACTCCGGGCTCCACTCCACCTACTGGCCGCAGATGTCGGACACCGAGGTGCCGCCGCTGGACATCGGCTGGCCCGGCGGGGGGTTCTTCAGAGGGGTCACGCGCGTGGCCGTGCACACGCACCCGCCCAAAGACAACGGCCCTCACATCAAAGAGGTGGTGCGGCGGCTCATCCAGGAGGCCAGCAAGGTGAGCGGGGTTATGATGACGTCACGGTTTATTATGAGAGTCATGCAGACTC
>JBAMJR010000295.1:267500-287500 GCA_038501785.1 Myoxocephalus aenaeus | reverse complement strand
GTAGTCGACCTTTAACTCTCTGTGGTCAACCTTTAACTCTCTGTGGTCAACCTTTAACTCTCCGTAGTCGACCTTTAACTCTCTGTAGTCGACCTTTAACTCTCTGGTCGACCTTTAACTCTCTGTAGTCGACCTTTAACTCTCTGTAGTCGACCTTTACCTCTCCATAGTCGACCTTTAACTCTCCGTAGTCAACCTTTAACTCTCTGGTCGACCTTTAACTCTCCGTAGTCGACCTTTACCTCTCCATAGTCGACCTTTAACTCTCTGTAGTCGACCTTTACCTCTCCATAGTCGACCTTTAACTCTCTGGTCGACCTTTAACTCTCCGTGGTCGACCTTTAACTCTCCGTGGTCGACCTTTAACTCTCCGTAGTCGACCTTTAACTCTCCGTAGTCGACCTTTAACTCTCCGTGGTCGACCTTTAACTCTCCGTGGTCGACCTTTAACTCTCCGTAGTCGACCTTTAACTCTGTAGTCGACCTTTAACTCTCCGTGGTCGACCTTTAACTCTCTGTAGTCGACCTTTAACTCTGTGGTCGACCTTTAACTCTCTGTGGTCGACCTTTAACTCTCTGTAGTCGACCTTTAACTCTGTGGTCGACCTTTAACTCTGTGGTCGACCTTTAACTCTCTGTGGTCGACCTTTAACTCTCTGTGGTCGACCTTTAACTCTCTGTGGTCGACCTTTAACTATCCGTGGTCGACCTTTAACTCTCCGCGGTCGACCTTTAACTCTCCGCGGTCGACCTTTAACTCTCTGTGGTCGACCTTTAACTCTGTGGTCGACCTTTAACTCTCTGTAGTCGACCTTTAACTCTCTGTGGTCGACCTTTAACTCTCTGTAGTCGACCTTTAACTCTCTGTAGTCGACCTTTAACTCTCCGCGGTCGACCTTTAACTCTCTGTAGTCGACCTTTAACTCTCCGTGGTCGACCTTTAACTCTCCGTGGTCGACCTTTAACTCTCCGTAGTCAACCTTTAACTCTCCGTAGTCGACCTTTAACTCTCTGTGGTCGACCTTTAACTCTCTGTGGTCGACCTTTAACTCTCTGTGGTCGACCTTTAACTCTTTGTAGTCGACCTTTAACTCTTTGTAGTCGACCTTTAACTCTCTGTAGTCGACCTTTAACTCTCCATAGTCAACCTTTAACTCTCCGTAGTCGACCTTTAACTCTCCGTAGTCGACCTTTAACTCTCTGGTCGACCTTTAACTCTCTGTAGTCGACCTTTACCTCTCCATAGTCGACCTTTAACTCTCCGTAGTCAACCTTTAACTCTCTGGTCGACCTTTAACTCTCCGTAGTCGACCTTTACCTCTCCATAGTCGACCTTTAACTCTCTGTAGTCGACCTTTACCTCTCCGTAGTCGACCTTTAACTCTCTGGTCGACCTTTAACTCTCCGTGGTCGACCTTTAACTCTCCGTGGTCGACCTTTAACTCTCCGTAGTCGACCTTTAACTCTCCGTAGTCGACCTTTAACTCTCCGTGGTCGACCTTTAACTCTCCGTGGTCGACCTTTAACTCTCCGTAGTCGACCTTTAACTCTGTAGTCGACCTTTAACTCTCCGTGGTCGACCTTTAACTCTCCGTAGTCGACCTTTAACTCTCCGTGGTCGACCTTTAACTCTCTGTAGTCGACCTTTAACTCTGTGGTCGACCTTTAACTCTCTGTGGTCGACCTTTAACTCTCTGTAGTCGACCTTTAACTCTGTGGTCGACCTTTAACTCTGTGGTCGACCTTTAACTCTCTGTGGTCGACCTTTAACTCTCTGTGGTCGACCTTTAACTCTCTGTGGTCGACCTTTAACTATCCGTGGTCGACCTTTAACTCTCCGCGGTCGACCTTTAACTCTCCGCGGTCGACCTTTAACTCTCTGTGGTCGACCTTTAACTCTGTGGTCGACCTTTAACTCTCTGTAGTCGACCTTTAACTCTCTGTGGTCGACCTTTAACTCTCTGTAGTCGACCTTTAACTCTCTGTAGTCGACCTTTAACTCTCCGCGGTCGACCTTTAACTCTCCGCGGTCAACCTTTAACTCTCCGTAGTCGACCTTTAACTCTGTGGTCGACCTTTAACTCTGTGGTCGACCTTTAACTCTCTGTGGTCGACCTTTAACTCTCTGTGGTCGACCTTTAACTCTCTGTGGTCGACCTTTAACTCTCTGTGGTTGACCTTTAACTCTCTGTGGTCGACCTTTAACTCTCCGTAGTCGACCTTTAACTCTCCGCGGTCGACCTTTAACTCTCCGCGGTCGACCTTTAACTCTCCGTGGTCGACCTTTAACTCTCTTTGGTCGACCTTTAACTCTGTGGTCGACCTTTAACTCTCTGTAGTCGACCTTTAACTCTCTGTGGTCGACCTTTAACTCTCTGTAGTCGACCTTTAACTCTCTCTAGTCGACCTTTAACTCTCCGCGGTCGACCTTTAACTCTCCGCGGTCGACCTTTAACTCTCCGCGGTCGACCTTTAACTCTCCGCAGTCGACCTTTAACTCTCCGCAGTCGACCTTTAACTCTCCGTGGTCGACCTTTAACTCTCCGTGGTCGACCTTTAACTCTCTGTGGTCGACCTTTAACTCTCCGTGGTCGACCTTTAACTCTCCGTAGTCGACCTTTAACTCTGTGGTCGACCTTTAACTCTCCGTGGTCGACCTTTAACTCTCCGCGGTCGACCTTTAACTCTCCGCGGTCGACCTTTAACTCTCCGCGGTCGACCTTTAACTCTCCGCGGTCGACCTTTAACTCTCCGTGGTCGACCTTAAATTTCTTTCTTCAGAAATAGAAAGTACATCTGTTTGGTTTTACCTACATACACAATAATGGCTCTTAGGAGTTCCTTTAGAAGGCAACATCATTTCTGAGGAAGTTAAGTCTGATCTCTGGTTGTAGATCTCTGTATGATCCGCCTCCTGACCGGAGCACAGCGGAGGGATCATTCAGCGGCTTCCTCAGCCGTCTCTAAGCCGCGCTCATGTGGACTCACAAAGTGCTTCAGTTAGACGGATTAGTTTCACCTGCTGGCTCCTTTGTTCTAATAAGACATTTTACCTGCTGAGATTCAGGCTGTTTAGTCACCATGCGCTTTCCTTCCTGCACCAATATGTAATACAAATAAATTAAAAAAGACCCAAAGGCAAATGTAATTCCCCCATTGTAGCAGATTTAATTGATTATTGAATTGAATTTAATATTATTTAATTGATTATTTAATTTAAATAATTAATATTTCATCAATTAATTCATATTTTATATTATTTTATTTAATCTATTTTATATGTATTTGTACTATTTAGAGAGTATTAATGAGGGAACACATTAATCAAACAATATTTACAATAAGGCTGCAGCAAAAAGTCTAAATATTTTCTGAATGCATTGAATATGATAATAATAATAATCATCTTTATTTACATAGCACATTTTCATACAGACAAAGTGAATAATAAATAAAAACAGAAACACTTCCTTTTAAATAAGTAGGAAGTATGCATGCATTTTGCACTTACATTTTAAGTGTAATTTGAAAAATGTCAACAGATGAATACAAACCAAGAAAACTTTTTACATTTAAAATGACAAATATGTATGTGTGTGTGTGTGTGTGTGTGTGTGTGTGTGTGTGTGTGTGTATGTATGTATATATGTGTATATATATATATATATATATATATATATATATATATAAATAAAATGTTTAGAAGATAATTTGAAAGACGGACGTGGGGCTCGCACATAAAGTTTTGAAAAATAAAGCCGTGGCAGAATAGATATGTTTTTAAATGATGGTCAACAGAGGCTCATGTTTTTGGGGTCGGCTGTTCTCCGGCTGCTTCTCCGATGTTCTCTTTCGAGGGGTTTTGAGGAGCTAGAAGCCGTGAGCAGCGTATGAATATGAGTTTCTGCTGCAGGCGATCGCCATCGTGATGGACATGCTCACGGACGTCCAGATCCTGCAGGACCTGATGGAGGCGGCCTCCCGGCGCTCCGTGCCCGTCTACGTCCTGCTGGATCACCAAGGCGTGCCGCACTTCCTGGACATCTGCTCCCGGCTGCAGATCGGCTCACAGCACCTTCGGGTAAGACGGTACTAGCAGAGATTATTGATTTAATGTTTTGTTTTACTGCGTGTGCCCAGGGCTCTCGTACTGAGAGTGATGTGAATACTTTCACAACACGCAGCACCGTGTTTAACCACAAAGTCAGTACCTGAGCAAATACTTTAGTCAAAGAGCGCCAACAGAAGAATGTCGCTCAAGCAGTTTGTACACATGGTGCTCTAAACTCAGGAGCTAGTCTGGTAGCCAAAGCCACATGAAAGGTCTAAATCTGGAAAGATACCAGAAATTAATAACATACCACAAAAGTTAATGTCTGAAGGTTCTGCCTTAGATTAACTTCACTGTTCACTGCAGGTAAATATTTCAGCCTTGTTTAAACTTTACTTAAAACGTAGCTTAAAGTCAATTGGTCAGCTTTTGTGTGTGTATAAGATATAAGAAGTGGACGTACTCACCGTGTGGGCTGCTGTTTTAATGCCTCGAGTTTGAGTTTTATTGCAACCAGAAGTGAGAGAGGGTGGAGCTAAGTCAACACTGAAGACCTTTTTAGAAGGTTACAGCTAACTTTCATTAAGCAACAACACACTGGGAAAGAGAGAATGCAGCTTTAACACATGAAGATATACACTTCTATACTATCAGAGGAGTCACCCCCTGGTGGTCAGGAGAGAGAATGCAGCTTTAACACATGAAGCATATACTTCTATACAACCAGAGGAGTCACCCCCTGGTGGTCAGGAGAGAGAATGCAGCTTTAACACATGAAGCATATACTTCTATACAACCAGAGGAGTCGCCCCCGGGTGGTCAGGAGAGAGAATGCAGCTTTAACACATGAAGCATAGACTTCTATACAACCAGAGGAGTCACCCCCGGGTGGTCAGGAGAGAGAATGCAGCTTTAACATTTGAAGCTTTGACTTCACTCGGCAGAACCGGAGGTTGCTGCTGAGACATCAGGACTTGTCTATTAAACAATTACCAGATTTTTATGGAAATGGATCCTGACAATTGTCACATTCAACACATAAACTATCATTAGCAACGTAGTTGGTATAATGCTGACTCTGGCTGTGCTGTTGTCCTGTCTGTGGTCTGACTGACCTTCTGTCGCTGCAGAACATCCGAACCAGAACGCTTGAGGGAACTGGCTTCGGTTTGTCCTTCGGCAGACTTCCCGGTTCTCTCTGTAACAAGTACATGCTGGTCGACGGGGACAAAGTCGTGTTTGGCTCGTACAGGTAAGGTCTTATCTTTTTATACGGCACCTGTTTCCTCTACTTGTGAATAGAATGTGTGCTTGTTTGTCTTGAGAAACTAGCAAACAGTACCCTAGATTCTTGAACTGATCCAACCTAAAAACCTGCCCAGTGTTTCCAACTATTTCCCAATAAAAGCAGCACGAGCTCCAAAAGTCGCTAAATTTAGCAAGAACGTCATACATAGTCAGAAACCAACGTTTTGAACAAATTCAAATGTTTGATGGCGTTGGGGTACATTCAAAGTCATTATTATTCATCCACGTCCATCAATAATTGAGGAGATATTCCAGTGGTGTGGTTAAAAAGATATGGCCTAGAAACAATAATACAAAAAAGCAATATTCAAAACTAGTAATAAACTGGAATGGTCCTTTAATGCCTGTAACTCTCATCGTCCGCATGTCTCGTTGCTCTTATGTGTTTTTCATATAATGACCTTGCTGTAAATGTAATGGATCAAAGAGGTCTCACAGAATCCAGTGAACTCTTGTTGAACTTGTTCTCCATCCCAGTTTTTCCTGGTCCACGTCCCGTATGGACCGGAACATGATCACCGTGATGACGGGGCAGGTGGTCGACTTCTTCGACCGCGACTTCCGCGAGCTCTACGCCGTCTCTGAGAAGCTGGACCTCTACAAGGAGTTCCACGTCAGCCCGCCTGCCGCCAAGGCGCCGAGCCGCACCAGAGTGGGCACCATGCGGCCGCCTCTACCGGCGACCACGTCCCGCTTCCAGGTGAGCCTCGGGGATTCACGGAACGCCGCCATCCAGGTGCCGGCGCACAAATACCACAACCCCAAGTACGCACTGGCGTTCCCACGTCCACCGGGGTCCCTGCAGGAGCCGGGACCCACCAGGGCTTCGGCTCTGGCTGAGGTTCCCGAGGAGATGGACCCGGGGAGGCCACAAGTGACCAGCAGTCTGAAGGAGGACCGGATGAGTCCGCTGCCCTCAGAAGACCCGGGCGAAAGCTTCAAGAAGCCCGACAGAGTCACGCAGGACAAGAAGGGGCGAGCCGGATGGAGGCAGAAGTTCTCCAAGAGGAAACCCACCGGCAAGGAAATTTTGGACAGCATGGAGGGCAGCAGTGCGCACCCTTCACCGAGAGAAACCAACAGGGTGGAGGAGAACGAGGACAACTTTGAGGTTGTCGTGAAATCTCCACCCAAATGGAGGATTAAGAAGCAACCTAAACTGGGCCAGAGGACGGACTCTGAGCAAACTATCAACACGGCGCAGGACAAGGAGGGTAAGTCAGGAATCCAGTGGGTTGAATCCAGTGGTTCACAACCACAAATCACAAGACCATCTGCAGGATAGAAAGGGATAAAATGATGTTATCTCTAATGTGGAAAGACATGCTCCTTGGCTCAATCATAATGTGTAGACATTTGTGGGTCAGAAGTTGTCTTTTCGTCAATATGAGTATCGGAAAATCCTCCGGTATGCCTAAAATGCTGGATCGGTTATCATTTCTCAGATTCACGCTACTGAGGAGAAACAGCTTGTCATCCGGCCCGATGGGTACCTTTATCGAGAGTTGCACATGCTCAGTACCGATCAGGCAGGTGCTAGCGGAGAGTGTAACGTTAGCCGGAGCTAGCTAGCAAAATGGCAGCAATATGGGAAAATCTGTCAAACTCTAGATTATAAAAGAAAGTTCTACGGCGTTCTTTCTTTGTCAGTACAACACTGATATCAGTCATAGGATGTCCTTACAGGGTTAGTAGTATACAGCTGGTAAAAAATAAGTTGTATTTAGATTTTAGTTTTAACGCACTGATATTGGATCAGTACTCGGTATCGAGAAGGAAAACGTGGTATCGAATCGTCTTTTTTTTTCACACGCCATAAGGTTTGGAAACCTTTCTTATCTTTATTTAATAGACAACGGATCACTGCACTTTTGAGTGATGCTTGTAATATTTTGTATATAATATATAATACACTATCTTCCGCATGATGATCTCGTTCTTCTCACCGATCTCTCTCTCTCTGATGACATCACTGTTGTTTTTCTTCCTTAAGGTGTTAAAGGTCGTCGTCAGGGTAAAGAATGCTGCGTGTCCTGAGGTGACCCACGGAGCGGACTCCTAAAGATTACAGAGCGACTTCCTTCACGCTCACCTTCGACTGTGCACTACACTCTGCACACTGTGTCCGGCGCCTCGGAGGAAAAAGACCAAATGAATGTACAGTTCTTGTGTAGTTTTCATATGTTTAGTGCGAGAATTTAAAATGCAAGTGGCTGATCGGTAAGCTTGGGGCTGCAGAGAGGTTCAACGAGGTCGTCGCTCATGATCGAGTTTAATACCAATTGCACTGTTGTTTTCGTTGATTGTTGATTGTTGTTTGTCTCGTCTCACGTCCCATGTCCATGTCCAATGTATGCACCTTCCGCCTCAAAAAATTCCTTGTTTGTGTGAAAACATTCCTGGCAAATAAACGGTTTCTGATTCTGATTCTGATTCTGATTCTGAGTTGGTCATGCTTGTTTTTGGGGTTTTATTTCTGCAAACAGAGGTTGTGTTCAGGGACAAGAGAATCTAAAGGAAGCATTGGTCTGAGGTTATAAAGTCCAGACCAGCAGCGCTGTGCTCAAAGGAGGGTCAGACCCTCTATGAGAAAGACTTTGTGAGGCTTTTCTCCGTCAAATGAAGTAAAATGAAAATGAAAATGTAGATAGAAAGTCGAAATTATGAGATAGAAAGTAATTATGAGTAAAAAGAAAAAGAAGCTAGAAACCTTTTATTTTTTATTATATTTAAAAAAAAAAAAAATTATTGTCGAGAATGGGTTTCCATACCCACCAAACCAAAAGAAGGTTTTACAACCTTTACTCCCCCTGTGGTGATCACGTGTGTGCAATACTGTTCTGCTCTTTGCTGTGCAATAATAATGCATGGTGTTTATTTTTACACATGTTTAAGTTGTGAGTATCTCTTCTACGGTGTGTTCAATAAATGGTTTTTAGATAAAAGAGTCCCATGAAACTATTTTCAAATTACGGAAATGTATTTTCATTGAAATTCTAACTTTGTTTTCTTTTTAAATTCATGTCGTTTCAAACACGATGCATCTCTTTGGTGTTGGCGCCACCTGGTGGTGAGACTCGGCATTACTGCAACATTTAAAAGATGGAAAACTGATGAATGCGCTGCACAAACCCACCGCTAGCTGCCTCCCCTGCCTCTCTCTTCTCTCAGCTCAGACCTCAGAGAGGAACCGCAGAGCTGATGGGAACTCGGGGGGGGGGGGGGGGGGGGGGGGGGTGGCGCAACACTGAAACAGGAAGTCAGAGCTGCAGCAGGAAGAGGCATTAACTAGTTTCTAGACTAAGTTTACTGACACACAGCAGGCATGAAGATTTGTTATTTCCTGTTCATCCTCAAGCCGAATGCTGAAAATTAAACCAATAAGTTTACAGTAAATACATCAGAGGAGATCTCTAGTGCAAGACGGGTTTGGAAGAAGCTAGTTTTTAATAACTTGTTTTATTAGCATTTGATAGATTTTTTTCAATGAGGTCTGGAGCTGCTTCACTCTGAAATCTAACGATTTTACTAGATGTCTAAAAAAGGTCTACCTTTCTAACCAAATTCAGGTTTAAAACATCACATCTTTTAAAAAAACGACATTAAGAACAATACGTCTACTCTGCATGATCATTGATCTCATGAAAGCCGGAGGAAACTGTTATTGCAGTAAAATGTATAAAACTACGGTTTCTGAACCACAAAGAGGTTTAGGTGCTTCACCCATAAAGAGGCACATGAGCATACACACACACACACACACACACACACACACACACACACACACACAGTACATATGAGAAAGCAAGGTGTGGTCTGATGGTTTCAGAAAGCGTTCACGCAGAAACACAGCTGTCAATTTGCTCCTTTCACCAGAAACAGGATCCAGCCTCACGTGTCAACAAGCAGTAGAATACTTTTTGTAATTAAATAATTCAAGAGAACATACCAAACTGACACAATATAAGGTAGAGCTAACACATTGCTTTCATATATTACAGTGTACACGTTGCAATCAAAATCAAGAGAGCGGTTCAATGTGATAAAATATATCTGTATTTACAAAATGAAGCCCGAGCGACCGTCCACAAAATGACACTGAACCGGAGCGGCTCTGTTTACTGCCTTCGGGCCTCGTGAGATCTGTGAGGAAGCTAAGAGACAGCTTCCCCTTTTCTGTTGTTGCGTACAATACATCTGCCGGGACGTCAAGTGCTTAATTTGTCTTCCTGATCCTGGAAACTAAATCTTGTGGAGCAGGCTGAAAAAAAAATCCACTTCTCGTTTGCAGAAGATAAACATCGACGCATTCTTGTGGCTTTGTTTTTTGCGCTGAAAGTGTAAAGCTACAAAAATGAGTCAACGTTTTCCCCTCTGACCCCGTTTTAGCTCAGCCTGTAAAAAGAGAAGTGGAAAGAGAAGTCTCTCTTTTAGCCTGGATGCCCGCCGTCAGTGTCTGGCCTCCAGAGTCCTCGCCCGCTTGTGTTTCATACAACTTTAGCACCACTGTGGTGCAGTATTTTAAATGTCCATGGGGGGCGCCAGACCGCTCAGTCCTGAGGAGCTTGATTTATCACCTTCTTCTTACGGACCGAGACCAAGTCGTAGAACGGGTCCTTGGTGATGCTCGCTCTGTTGGAAGAAAAGAAGGGCATCGTTATACAGAGGCAGCTTTGTTAGTGTGTGTGTGTGTGTGTGTGTGTGTGTGTGTGTGTGTGTGTGTGTGTGTGTGTGTGTGGGGGGGGGGTTATAATACTGTCGTCTTGAGGACCGATTGCACACCATCGTAGCGAGGACACTTCCGCATTGTGAGGACGCTTTGCCTCACCACAAAAACTAAATGTAGGTCGATCTAGTGCAGAGTTACTCTTTCAGTTTAGATGTAAAAATGTTGAAGAAAATAAAACCTACTTAATAGCGGTCCTCACAAGTATAGCACTGCAAACAAGCAGGACTATGGGGATGCGTGCATGCGTTACACAATGCGTTCTAATGCGTTCTAATGTGTCTGCTTATGTGCAATGTTGCTGTTTGTCGTGTATTTCTATAAAACGTGTGTGCGGTCTGACCTGATGGCCTCGATCCAGGAGTCTCTCTCCTCTGCGCCGGGGGCACAGATGGTGTAGGACTGGTGCTTCCCCTCCACCACGCGGCCGTCCGTCTCCGTTTTACACGCCTTGATCTTCTGCCCTCGACTGTTGGGGTTGTACAGCTCCAGACAGTACTAGACGACACCAGAGATATGCAACGATTAATCGAAGAATCCCAAATCTGTTGACCTGAGTCGAGTGTCCACCATTCAATACGATACAACAAAGCTCGGAGACGCGTCGGCGTCGAAAGGAAAACACACAGCTGGCGATATCGTACCGGTTTGCGAGGATATGGCACTTCTCTCACGCACAGGTTCTCTAGAGGGATGATGCCTCGGGGCTCCTTATCCTGCAGACAGGTGGAGAAGAGACGGATGATGCATCCATCAGCAGGGCACAAAGTAGAGTAAAAAAGGGTCGTTGATGTCACAGAAAAAGAAAGGAAGCAGAAGAGGTGGACACATTTTGATGGTAACAAAACAAACTCCCCTCTGATAATGAATTAGGAATACATCTGAGGTGTAGTTATTTACTTTGCGCCGTCTAGCCAACAAAGGCCTTCGAATATGACCAATATAACAACTCAACTATCTTCTCATCAGTCCATTTGGGGGGAAGTCTGGAGGGTCGCCATCAGTAGTGAAAGCACGGTTACCTGCTGCCGTCTAAGCCCGACCCCAACACACTAACTCCATGTATCGGTAACAACCATTTCAGGCTAGCTTGTCGGGTGGAAGGCAAACGATCGCTCCAGTCGTTGTGCTCAAAGTCGCCTTTTCATTGCAGTGAGACCTTTTTTTTGGAACTGGACGTCACTGTGTGAAATGACCTGTTGTGACCTCCGGGATAATCACAGCCTCATGAAACGTTACATCCTCAAACTAGAGACGTGGGGCTTTCAGGGGATGTCTGGCTTTCTCAGGTAAGATGACAATACCTGAGCAGTTTCCAGCTCGCCATCCGAACACCGGAAAAATGAGATTCTTGCAGAAATCTCCAAATGTTCAGAGTTTTTGAAAAACAAAATTACGGTATGACCTTTTCTATGGTGTTCCCTAAGTCTTGGTGTCTTAATGTGGCTTTTTGGAGGAATTCTTTTAAGTAATCTTTGTCTCAAGGGGGAAAAACATTCTCAAATTTGGCACCAAATCCGGGTAAGAAGTGGTATCAACCCAAAATGAGACAAAATAGGGGATGGGAATGTCCTTCATGTACTTTGAAGCTTTTTCACACTTACAATATATTTTAATTCATTAATCAATTCATGATTTATATCTTGCATAACTTGACACACTTTTGAGCTGCATCTCAAAGTCAGCTACCCAGCTTTTAGACGGTGTACACCACTGTATGTCACGTATTGTTGACCTGCTATCGCCCCTAAAGATCCTCTGCCCCCAATAAAAGACATAAACATGTCGATAGTAAAGAGGGAAGAGATGAAGGACAGTCTGCTTGAAAGACTTTCAGATGAACTGCAGCCTTACAGTGGTGAACTCAAAGTAGTAGAGGCAGTTGTCAGTCAGGATGAACCATCGCCTCTTCCACGTCTTAACCCGACCCCCTGAAACACAGAGAAAGGACAGAATGAAGATGTTTTTGTTGTTGTTGTGCTGTCAGTTGTCAGTAGAAACTGAGGAGAGTTTATGTAACTTTACAGCAAGCTGACCAAAAAGACATTTTTGAGGTCATCTGTTTGAAGTCAAACCTCTGCAACACCGGTGTTTTGCGTGCAGCCGCAGGAGGGTATACTCCATTATTGGGTCATTCTCTGACTGCTTCCTCTGTACTTTCCTGTTTTTAGTCTGCAGCTTAGTTAGACACACGGTTGCACGCTTACACCGCCTCTCGTGTGGTTTAGAGATGTCGATGTCGATAAGCTATTTAAAAATACCTAAATGACTCAGAATTAGCCAAACAGACACAGTTAACTTCGGAGAGGCATTTTACCAAGTTTCAGGAGCCAGCCTTCCCGGTCAGGGTTGAAGAAGGTGTGAGTCAGATCATTCCCATCATCCTCTGGGATTTTGAAAGGCTCATTGCGAATGCTCTCGTACAGTTTCTGAGAAGAAATGGGGTCAGATGAATGAGGAGGAAATAGGTAGCGAGCTGAAGCCTGAACGATAATCAGAGGAAATCAAACGCAAACATTAGATGCAGACATCTCAACACATCCAAACCAGGGGGCTACACATGGCCAGCTAAAATACAGCAGTGACCGTGTACTTATTGTTCCATCCACTCAACTTGTGGCATGAATCACTTGCTCCTTCGTGAGTCTTTAATGTCACAGCAGCCCACAGTCTGAGACTGTTCAGTTCCATCCAGACCTCCTGCAGGCGGATGCTCACTGTGACTGATCTGCAGGTGGAAAATGGGCCTCAGGGCGACCTGAACGTGGTCAAGTGTGTGAGTTTCTGTTCCGGGTGAGGTGGTGATTGTGAGATAGTGGAATTTATTTTTCAAGCAGGCTCTGACCTCCCACAGAGAGTACGGCATGTCCCCTCCACTGTTCTACTGCGTTCTACGCTCTGTGAGTGATCCCTCCATGGTTAGAACAGCAGGAACTGTTTAAAAGCACATGTGCAGCGCAGTCGGCAGGAAATGCATTTGTTATTGTATGTTATTGCAAACCATGGATACGATGAATGGCAATGTTTTTGTTTTCAGTCAGACCAGGTGACGTAATATATCAACCGTTATCGAAAGTTATGTGGTTTTATAACAAGTTTAACAAGTGAGAAAGTCCACCAAGGGGTGTGGAACGTGACTTTGTTACTTTGTTCAGTTACTTTGTTCAGTTACTTTGTTAAGTTACTTTGTTAAGTTACTTTGTTATGTTACTTTGTTAAGTTACTTTATTACGTTACTTTATTATGTTACTTTGTTAAGTTACTTTGTTAAGTTCCTTTGTTCTGTTACTTTGTTAAGTTACTTTGTTCCGTTACTTTGTTATGTTACTTTGTTACGTTACTTTGTTAAGTTACTTTGTTCCGTTACTTTGTTATGTTACTTTGTTACGTTACTTTGTTAAGTTCCTTTGTTCTGTTACTTTGTTAAGTTACTTTGTTAAGTTACTTTGTTCTGTTACTTTGTTAAGTTACTTTGTTAAGTACTTTGTTAAGTTACTTTGTTAAGTTACTTTGTTAAGTTACTTTGTTCTGTTACTTTGTTAAGTTACTTTGTTAAGTACTTTGTTAAGTTACTTTGTTAAGTTACTTTGTTAAGTTACTTTGTTCTGTTACTTTGTTAAGTTACTTTGTTAAGTTACTTTGTTAAGTTACTTTGTTAAGTTACTTTGTTAAGTTACTTTGTTCTGTTACTTTGTTAAGTTACTTTGTTAAGTACTTTGTTAAGTTACTTTGTTAAGTTACTTTGTTAAGTTACTTTGTTAAGTTACTTTGTTCTGTTACTTTGTTAAGTTACTTTGTTAAGTTACTTTGTTAAGTACTTTGTTAAGTTACTTTGTTCTGTTACTTTGTTAAGTTACCTTGTTAAGTTACTTTGTTAAGTTACTTTGTTAAGTTACTTTGTTAAGTTACCTTGTTAAGTTACTTTGTTAAGTACTTTGTTAAGTTACTTTGTTCTGTTACTTTGTTAAGTTACTTTGTTCCGTTACTTTGTTAAGTTACTTTGTTAAGTTACTTTGTTAAGTTACCTTGTTAAGTTACTTTGTTAAGTACTTTGTTAAGTTACTTTGTTAAGTTACTTTGTTAAGTTACTTTGTTAAGTTACCTTGTTAAGTTACTTTGTTAAGTACTTTGTTAAGTTACTTTGTTAAGTTACTTTGTTAAGTACTTTGTTAAGTTACTTTGTTAAGTACTTTGTTAAGTTACTTTGTTAAGTACTTTGTTCAGTTACTTTGTTAAGTTACTTTGTTCCGTTACTTTGTTACCTTACATAACATTTTTACGTTACTTTGTTGCTTTAACCCATCATTTCAAGCGTGATACTGATATGAAACAATGTATTTGTTAAAAACCTCAATCTTCAACGGGATCCGGTTTGCAGAAACGTACAATGCCAACAGTATTTGTGGAAAGTAGGTCGACATGTGTGCACCTGACTTCTGTTTCAAACAGGCCTGATACCTTGAACCCGTCCTTTTACAATACATTGGGCCTGGTGTCATTATTGTACGCATGTTCCCCCCGGGGTGGGCTCCAGGTTCTCACCGACAGCAGGTCGTCGGGCAGATCCTCTCCGTTGTTGATGCCTCGGTTCATGGAGATGAAACGCTCCAGGGTGGTCTTCTCCTTCACGTTGGGGTTGTGGAGGCTGGTGTTGAGCATGATGATGGCAAAGGACAGGATGTAGCAGGTGTCTGGTGAGACAGAGGAGGATGCACACACACACACACACACACACACACACACACACACACACGCAAAGAGTTAAAGACAGCTACACAATGGTCATCATATCTATTGTGACGGATACAGAATCAATGAAGAGAGACAGAACTGGAAAGAAAGTCAGAGAGGCAAACACACACACACACACACACACACACACACACACACACACACACACACACACACACACACACAGCGCCGCTCACCGGTGGACTGGAAGACGTGTGCGTTGCAGTCACAGTAGCGCGTGGCGAAGGCCTCCATCATGCGGTCGATCTTCTGGGCCTCACCGGGCAGACGGAAGCTCCACAGGAACTGTCTGTCACAGGATCACCACGACAACGTCAGCCTCTGGATGTTTGACATGTTAAACGGGCGTGTGACACACACATCTGGAGAGCATTCCAGATGGTGAGCACGACTCAGTGTGATAATGTACCCAGGAGGACGTCGTTAACTCCCCGTATTAGAGAGCAGTCGCGGTCACCTGGTGGTTTCACACGGGACGTGAACAGCGGTCTCCTGGGTGTAAGTCCTGCCAGTTTAAATAAGGGAGGCCGTGTTTGGCTTCACAGCTTAGCAATGTCGGCATGAGGCAAAGCTATGTTTAAGTGTGAGATGGATTTAAAGATGGATTTGCATATTGCATCACTGCTTCACTCTTGTTCTCTCTTAAAACCTCTACGTTATTCTGTCAATGCTTTTTGTGTCAGTGAGTATTGATACGAGCTACACATGCATGATGATGATGATGATGATGATGAAGATGAGGGATCTGACCTGAGGGCCTGGACCAGGTTGAGGTCGGAGAACTCGTGCAGCTCCACGAAGGCCTTGAGGGTCTGCAGGTGGAGCTCCTCCCTGTGGGACAGAGGAACGTAGTCAGCTCCCTCTGCTGGGACCTCCTCCCCCTCTCCTCCTCCCCCTCTCCTCCTCCCCCTCTCTTCCTCCCCCTCTCTTCCTCCCCCTCTCCTCCTCCCCCTCTCCTCCTCCACCTCTCTTCCTCCCCCTCTCTTCCTCCCCCTCTCCTCCTCCCCCTCTCCTCCTCCACCTCTCTTCCTCCCCCTCTCTTCCTCCCCCTCTCCTCCTCCCCCTCTCCTCCTCCACCTCTCTTCCTCCCCCTCTCTTCCTCCCCCTCTCTTCCTCCCCCTCTCCTCCTCCACCTCTCCTCCTCCCCCTCTCCTCCTCCCCCTCTCCTCCTCCCCTCTCTTCCTCCCCCTCTCTTCCTCCACCTCTCCTCCTCCACCTCTCTTCCTCCCCCTCTCCTCCTCCACCTCTCTTCCTCCCCCTCTCCTCCTCCACCTCTCCTCCTCCACCTCTCTTCCTCCCCCTCTCCTCCTCCACCTCTCCTCCTCCACCTCTCCTCCTCCCCCTCTCCTCCTCCACCTCTCCTCCTCCCCCTCTCTTCCTCCCCTCTCCTCCTCCACCTCTCCTCCTCCCCCTCTCCTCCTCCACCTCTCCTCCTCCACCTCTCTTCCTCCCCCTCTCCTCCTCCACCTCTCCTCCTCCCCCTCTCCTCCTCCCCCTCTCCTCCTCCCCCTCTCTTCCTCCCCCTCTCCTCCTCCACCTCATCCTCCTCCCCCTCTCCTCCTCCCCTCTCCTCCTCCACCTCTCCTCCTCCCCCTCTCCTCCTCCCCCTCTCCTCCCCCACCTCTCCTCCTCCACCTCCTCCTCCTCCCCCTCTCTTCCTCCCCCTCTCCTCCTCCCCCTCTCTTCCTCCCCCTCTCTTCCTCCCCCTCTCCTCCTCCCCCTCTCTCCTCCCCTCTCCTCCTCCCCCTCTCCTCCTCCCCCTCTCTTCCTCCCCCTCTCCTCCTCCCCCTCTCTTCCTCCCCCTCTCCTCCTCCACCTCTCCTCCCCCCCCCTCTCTTCCTCCCCCTCTCCTCCTCCCCCTCTCTTCCTCCACCTCTCCTCCTCCCCCTCTCCTCCTCCCCCTCTCCTCCTCCACCTCTCCTCCTCCCCCTCTCTTCCTCCCCCTCTCCTCCTCCCCCTCTCTTCCTCCCCCTCTCCTCCTCCCCCTCTCCTCCTCCACCTCTCCTCCTCCCCCTCTCTTCCTCCCCCTCTCTTCCTCCCCCTCTCCTCCTCCCCCTCTCCTCCTCCACCTCTCTTCCTCCCCCTCTCTTCCTCCCCCTCTCCTCCTCCCCCTCTCCTCCTCCACCTCTCTTCCTCCCCCTCTCTTCCTCCCCTCTCTCCTCCCCCTCTCCTCCTCCACCTCTCTTCCTCCCCCTCTCTTCCTCCCCCTCTCCTCCTCCCCCTCTCCTCCTCCACCTCTCCTCCTCCCCCTCTCCTCCTCCCCCTCTCTTCCTCCCCCTCTCTTCCTCCCCCTCTCCTCCTCCCCCTCTCCTCCTCCCCCTCTCCTCCTCCACCTCTCCTCCTCCCCCTCTCCTCCTCCACCTCTCTCCTCCCCCTCTCCTCCTCCCCCTCTCCTCCTCCACCTCTCCTCCTCCACCTCTCTTCCTCCCCCTCTCCTCCTCCACCTCTCCTCCTCCACCTCTCCTCCTCCCCCTCTCCTCCTCCACCTCTCCTCTCCCCTCTCTTCCTCCCCCTCTCCTCCTCCACCTCTCCTCCTCCCCCTCTCCTCCTCCACCTCTCCTCCTCCACCTCTCTTCCTCCCCACCTCTCCTCCTCCCCCTCTCCTCCTCCCCCTCTCCTCCTCCCCCTCTCCTCCTCCCCCTCTCCTCCTCCCCCTCTCCTCCTCCACCTCTCCTCCTCCCCCTCTCCTCCTCCCCCTCTCCTCCCCCACCTCTCCTCCTCCACCTCTCCTCCTCCCCCTCTCTTCCTCCCCCTCTCCTCCTCCCCCTCTCTTCCTCCCCCTCTCTCCTCCCCCTCTCCTCCTCCCCCTCTCTTCCTCCCCCTCTCCTCCTCCCCCTCTCCTCCTCCCCCTCTCTTCCTCCCCCTCTCCTCCTCCCCCTCTCTTCCTCCCCCTCTCCTCCTCCACCTCTCCTCCTCCCCCTCTCTTCCTCCCCCTCTCCTCCTCCCCCTCTCTTCCTCCACCTCTCCTCCTCCCCCTCTCCTCCTCCCCCTCTCCTCCTCCACCTCTCCTCCTCCCCCTCTCTTCCTCCCCCTCTCCTCCTCCCCCTCTCTTCCTCCCCCTCTCCTCCTCCCCCTCTCCTCCTCCACCTCTCCTCCTCCCCCTCTCCTCCTCCACCTCTCTTCCTCCCCCTCTCTTCCTCCCCCTCTCCTCCTCCCCCTCTCTTCCTCCCCCTCTCCTCCTCCACCTCTCCTCCTCCCCTCTCTTCCTCCCCCTCTCCTCCTCCCCCCTCTCTTCCTCCCCCTCTCCTCCTCCCCCTCTCCTCCTCCCCCTCTCCTCCTCCACCTCTCCTCCTCCCCCTCTCCTCCTCCACCTCTCTTCCTCCCCCTCTCTTCCTCCCCCTCTCCTCCTCCACCTCTCTTCCTCCACCTCTCCTCCACCACCTCTCCTCCTCCCCCTCTCTTCCTCCCCCTCTCCTCCTCCCCCTCTCTTCCTCCCCCTCTCTTCCTCCCCCTCTCCTCCTCCACCTCTCTTCCTCCCCCTCTCCTCCTCCCCCTCTCTTCCTCCCCCTCTCCTCCTCCACCTCTCCTCCTCCCCCTCTCTTCCTCCCCCTCTCCTCCTCCCCCTCTCCTCCTCCCCCTCTCTTCCTCCCCCTCTCCTCCTCCCCCCTCTCTTCCTCCCCCTCTCTTCCTCCCCCTCTCCTCCTCCACCTCTCTTCCTCCCCCTCTCCTCCTCCACCTCTCTTCCTCCCCCTCTCCTCCTCCCCCTCTCCTCCTCCACCTCTCTTCCTCCACCTCTCCTCCTCCACCTCTCTTCCTCCCCCTCTCCTCCTCCACCTCTCTTCCTCCCCCTCTCCTCCTCCCCCTCTCCTCCTCCACCTCTCCTCCTCCCCCTCTCCTCCTCCACCTCTCCTCCTCCCCCTCTCCTCCTCCCCCTCTCCTCCTCCACCTCTCTTCCTCCCCCTCTCCTCCTCCCCCTCTCCTCCTCCACCTCTCTTCCTCCACCTCTCCTCCTCCACCTCTCCTCCTCCCCCTCTCCTCCTCCACCTCTCCTCCTCCACCTCTCTTCCTCCCCCTCTCTTCCTCCCCCTCTCCTCCTCCACCTCTCTTCCTCCACCTCTCCTCCTCCACCTCTCCTCCTCCAGCGCTCTCATTCATGCTTTGCTTTTCGTCCCATTATCAATCTCTTTTTTCTACTTTATCTACCCGTTTATTCTCTTTCTCCCTTTCAGTGTCCTCCCTTTTGCTTTCTTCCTCCTCCTCCTCCTCCTCCTCCTCCTCCTCCTCCTCCTCCTCCTCCTCCTCCTCCTCCTCCTCCTCCTCTTCCTCACCTTTCTCCAAGAAATTCTCCAATGGCGGTTTTGTTGAGTCCCTCCTCCTTGTAGAGGAACTCGGCGATGGACTGAGCGCTTCCATCCAGCAGCTTATTCTCCACCAGGTAGTTGATGCCCTGCACACACACACACACACACACACACACACACACACACACACACACACACACACACACACACACACACACACACACACTTCTGTAATCCTGATTCCTTAAAACCGATTTCTCTTCCTCTTTCTGCGTGTTCACATTCATATTCATATCCGTTATGGAATAAATGAAACGCACATCTGAAGCAATAAAGGCACGAAAGATAGTTTGACTGAAATGGTCTGTTTGTTATAATAATCATAATAATCCACTTGAATGTGAGGATGTGTGTTTCATGGTCTATGAGGTTTGGATTCGCTCCTAAAATGGAGACTCATATTACTGAACTCCAAACTCCAAACAAGCCACAGAAGCAGAATAAATGTTCTTGATCTCTCTTCCATGTCATACTTTAATGTTGAGGAGGAAGCTTCCAGCAAACAGAAGTCAGAAGACTTGTTTCCAGTAAAGATGCTTCTACTCTGCTTGTGTTTGCTGGACGTGCAGCTCTCTGGAACCCTCAGAGAGCTGCAGTGTGGTGGAGGAGAGGAAGTCCTCAGGGACCAGGGGGCGGCCCACTGAGCTTCAGCAGAGAAGCCAGAAGTCAGAAGCCAGAAGTTAGAAGTTAGAAGTTAGAAGTTAGAAGTTAGAAGTCAGAAGCTTAAGTCAGACGCCAGAAGCCAGAAGCCAGAAGTCAGAAGTTAGAAGCCTTAAGTCAGACGCCAGAAGCCAGAAGCCAGAAGCCAGAAGCCAGAAGTCAGAAGTCAGAAGTTAGAAGCCTTAAGTCAGACGCCAGAAGC
>JBAMJR010000295.1:235000-262500 GCA_038501785.1 Myoxocephalus aenaeus | reverse complement strand
GATGGCCTCACAGCATCACTCATGGGCCCCCTGGTGGTCGGGTGACGCATTGCACCAGTTTCCTCCTTCTGGACCAAATGAGGCTGCGAACAACATTTTGTGCAACCTTTTTTTCTTCACTATTTGATTATGTGTGAAGCCAGTCAGCTGCTGCCTGTCTGAAGGAGCAGAGGCTGAACTTCAACTCAACTAAAAGGTGCACTTCCTGCAGAGATCTGCTGGACCCGCCCTTCCTCTGCACCTTGTGCAACGACGCTGACGTCCAACTGACGTCCGCTCAGAGTTTAACTTTAAGCTCACAAACAACCGCAGAGAGAGAGAGAGAGAGAGAGAGAGAGAGAGAGAGAGAGAGAGAGAGAGAGAGAGAGAGAGAGAGAGAGAGAGAGAGAGAGAGAGAGAGAGAGAGAGAGAGAGAGAGAGAGAGAGAGAGAGATCTTGAATAGTTCAAGATGTCCAACTAAAGAAGCAACTTCTGTTTTTCTCTCAGCAGAGTGACGGCCTCTCAGCTTCAATACCACGTTTAGAATGAAGTAAAAACACCTGTGTTCACTAGAAAGACAACACACACACATATATATATATATATATATATATATATATATATATATATATATATATATATATATATATATATATATATATATATAAAGCTGTTTGTAAACTTCACTGTTGCTCTGCCTTCGGTGTCTAGAGCCTCAGAGCGTTCATGACCACAAGTCAGAGCGTCACAGAAAAAGTGAAGTTCATTTATCAACACTTTAATTCCTCGTCAGGCGCCGGGACCATTAAGACGATAACAGTTCATAATGTCACGAATCAAATCCTTACTGTGGAGTCAAGGTTTATTTTTTAGGTCACAAATTGAAAACTAAAGCTCAGAGACGTATGCATACGTATATGAATATGAAACATGAGAAGCATCAATAAGAACAGGTCTTACCCATTTGGGAATCAGTCATTTATGTCCGACACAAAGAGAGAAGGGTTGATCACATCAAAGCGGTGAAACAGTGACGACCCCCTCGGCCAGCGCTGAATGAGAGACGCTCTTTAAACTCCACCTCTTCCATCACAGCACAGAAAGAGTGAAGAGGAGAGCGGGCCTTCAAAATAAAAGCCCTGGAAAGGGAAGCGGTCAAGGAGGGTCACGCGGTTCCTCTTTTAAAGGGTGTCAGACGTCATCACCATCAGGACTGATGCTGTGCAGGAGACAACGAGTCTCCTGTAGGGTGAACAGAGAAGAAAACAGGAGGCCGCTTTGCACCATCAAACAACAACAACAACAACAACAACAAAGAGTGTTCAGACAGAAGCTCAGCACTCGGTTGAGGAAAGAGTTGGACGCTTATTTCTTTATTGTGGCAGGAAGACATATCGGCCATTGGACGCTTTAACGGATGAGACTTTTATTTTGAAAAGGAGATCCCTTCCTTGGTTTAGAGGTCATGGGGGTTTGAGAGGCGCCGAGGAGGAAGATGAGCTCAGAGACTCAAATGAAAAGAAGACAGAAACATGGAGGCGCTCAGAAGAAAGATGAAGGGAAATATGAACGTGAATATTCATAATTCTGCTGCGCGCTCTTCTGTTAGGAACAATGAAGCTACAGCGCCATCTAGTGGCGAGGAAGGGGACTCAATGGATGAGTGTGTGTGTGCGTGTGTGTGTGTGTGTGTGTGTGTGTGTGTGTGTGTGTGTGTGTATTATGGATGTGTGTGTGTGTGTGTGTGTGTGTGTATTATGGATGTGTGTGTGTGTGTGTGTGTGTGTGTTATGGATGTGTGTGTGTGTGTGTGTGTGTGTGTGTTATGGATGTGTGTGTGTGTGTGTGTATTATGGATGTGTGTGTGTGTTATGGATGTGTGCGTGTGTGTGTGTGTGTATGTGTGTGTGTGTATGTGTGTGTGTGTGTGTGTGTGTGTGTGTGTGTGTGTGTGTGTGTGTGCATTATGTATGTGTGCGTGTGTGTGTGTGTGTATGTGTGTGTGTATGTGTACGTGTGTGTGTGTGTGTGTGTGTATTATGTTGTGTATTATGTTGTGTATGTGTGTGTGTATGTGTGTGTGTATGTGTGTGTGTATGTGTGTGTCTGTGTGTGTGTGTTAAACTCTTTCATGATTCCGTTCGTTCGTTCGCCGCTTTGCACAAGTTCCGTTGTTTAGAGGAAGAGAAAAAAAGAAAAAAAAACAGAGAAAAGAGATTGGTGCAGAAGTGAAGGAAGAGAAGCTGAGCAAGAGAAGGGGGGAGGAGGGAGGAGGGAGGAGGGAGGGAGGGAGGAGGGAGGAGGGAGGAGGTGTGCAACAGCTTCCTGTCGCTGCTGATCAGAGCGTCACAGAGCGGAGACGCAGCCCACGGAACAGGATGCAGGCTATCAAGTGTGTGGTCGTGGGAGATGGGTACGCTCTATTCTTTTACCTTTACACTGTTTTATACACACATATATATATATATATATATATATATATATATATATATATATATATATATACATGCATTAGCTGATGCACGAGGCTCAGGTCCATCTGTGTGAGCAGTAGACAGGAGGTGTGAGCCTCCTCCGGTAGTCACGCTCGTGTGATGGCGAGTTCGCTTCAAAGCGACTCGAGGTCCGACCTGAAGGGTCCCGTGGGCTTTCTGACAGCAAAGGGGAAGCCGGACAGGCCGCGGCATGCTGGGAAATGCTGCAGATGGAAATACCAGAAAGAACGGCTCGAAAAAAAAGAATTAGCAGACGAGGAAATGTAGTTTTCCTGTTTCAAAGTTGAGTTTTCAGCGTGAGGAAAGAATGCAGAGTGGGTCGGTCGGTCGGGAGGCTTCACATGTGCTTCTTTCTGAACAAGTTTGGACAAAGTGTCGTCTGCCACATCAGAGGAACTTCTTCTTCTTCTGGAAGGTGCGGCAAAAAAAAAAAAAAAGGGCCGGCTGTCAGGAAGTGCAGACGCCGTTACTGCAAGAGAGCGAAGGAGAAGTCAGATAGAATCAAACACGTACAGGTTACGCTTCCTGCCGCGCGGCGGAGGAGAGCCTGTGGTTCTGAGCGAAGGGAAGGAGGAGGACGGAGACCGAAGCATCCCACCGTCAGCTCAGAATCACAAGAGTCTCTACAACGCAACCGCGAAACGCGTCGATTCGTATCTTTGAAGATGCGCCTTTATTTTGAAGTTCCCGTGACGCGTCTGTGTCGCCGATTCCAACGGTGAAGAAACTGTGACGTCACGCGTCTCTAATGAGACTTTGTTATGTCAGCAGATATAATCAACAAATAATCAATATGAGGGAATATTATGAAAGTAACCTTCCTCTAGGGTTAGCTTTCTGTTAGCATCTCTTGTGTTAGCTTTCTGTTAGCATCTCTTGTGTTAGCTTTTTGTTAGCATCTCTTGTGTTAACAGGTCGGTTTTGACCCATGTCTTAAATCAGCTGTAAAATACACTAAAAACAATTATCTATCATCCAATGTGTTTCTCATCTCTTGGTGACCTTGTTAGGCTTCCTTATCCATGAACATGTTGTTGTATGTTTTAATATTTTTGGTGTGGGCCTCTGGGCCTTTTCTTTGTCAGGATACCTCCATTTCAATTAAAGAAATGTTAAAATGAACCTCAAGAATCATTTAAATAAATAAAAGGTTGTTGTGTTACCTGACTATTACTGAGGGGTATTAGAACACATCTCTTAAATACATGTGTTTTATTTATTTTTTTCATTTTAATATTATTAACTATAGTAACATCTATGGTGTTACGGGTCAATTTTGACCCATACATATTTACTAAAGGCTTTTTCAGCAATAGAACTTTAATACAAACACAAAATGAAAAGCAGAACAAGTCATAACACAAAATATAGATTTGCGAGGTCGGACAAACAACAACCAGTCAAGCAAATCTTATTTTTAGAACTGGGTCAAAACCGACGCTAACAACACAAAGGTCATCATTTTGAACCAGAGCGTTTTATAATTTAGTTGAAATAGAGGTTCCTGACAAAGTCAAAAAGCCTTGATGCAATAAACACATTTATTTGGTTCTTTTATGCATTTAAAACCTAAAACGGGTCGACCACAAGAGGAAGGTTAAAGTTGAGCATCAGTACTTTTACTGTTATTTAACATCTAAAGTAGTTTCAGAGCCAAAAGCAAGAGAACACCTGTCACGTGTCTGGACTTCTAATGGGGTCGTGACCTTTATTCTTCTGCTAAATTGGGCCCAAAGAAATAACCTTAAAGATACGTTTTGTACTTTTTACCTTCAAAATAAAAGCTCATGCTGCACCTGAAGCCCTCACAGGACTTCCAGAGTTATTTTAAACCAGATGACCATCTTTTCCTCGACCTAAAGTTTCCTCTGACGTCAGAGTTTATTTTGAAAAGACCGTCTTCCTGCAACCAGAGGACTTTGACCGTGTTGCTGGGAGTTTTGTAGGAAAACACAAGAAGCACGAGTAGTACCTTTGCGTTAGTATGACCTGTTGTATGATGATAAAACACGCTGCTGAGCAGAACTCCACCCACACAGCAGCCATGCTCATTTCAAGCTGCAGCCGCCATGTGACTCATCTCTAGCCGCGAGCTAGCGTAGCATCATGCTACTTCCTCTGCACAGCGGAGCAGCAGTTTGAGGTCGAGGCTCCAACAGCCATGTGACGCTTTTACGGTCAGAGAGAGAGAGAGAGAGAGAAGAGGAAGTTGGCCTCAGGTTGGTGGGGAGGTGTTCACAGGGCACATAGAAGAGATAAAAGGCGTCGGCCTGTTGGAAACATGACCGGCTCAGCAGCCGGTTCGTCCAATGGAAGCTCATGGAGCGCTCCTCGTTCCTCATGAAACACCGTTCAGGACCGAAGTCCACGAGTCTCGTCCCTCTTCAGTGACCTCATCAGTGACCTCATCAGTGACCTCATCCGATACCAAACAAGGGTTACGACCGCAGAGCAGAACATGACGCGTTCCCGTCGCCTTCAGCCAACTGTCCGTCATTGTTTTAAGAAGTTGCTTCATGTACAGATTTGTGTCCATGTACATGAAACTAATAGACTGCATTTCGTGACTATGAGGTAAATGTTTTTTAAGATCCTGCAAATGATCTCCATTCCTACTAAATGTGCCAGTAATCTGGTTACATCATACGCTCTAGTTTTGGTCCTCTTCCGTTCTGTAACGGTGAGACGACACAACGAGGACTCATGGAGGAACCGTCCACAACTCTGGAGATCCAACATGGCCGACTTTGAGAAAACATGTTCAAAATCACCGTTCCACTTTGTGGTGTCAACAAAAAGTTTAACAAAAAGGTACACAAAGAAACTTTACATGGTAAAAAGAAACAATAGAAACATCCCAGGTTTAAAGAAGTGATCTTTAAGTGGTTTGATGAAGAAGGTGATTTGTATTAAACTAAAGATATACACATCAAAGCTCCACTGTAATGTACTTCTCCTTTTTAGGACTGAACCACGTGGAGGGGGGGGGCGGGGGGAGTCAAAGAGAGGAAGTACGTTGTGATGGTTTACTGTGTGTGTGTGTGTGTGTGAGAAACCGACGCACAACTGCATTTAGAAGAAAGAGACGAGGTGTTTTTATAGTTTGGCTGGTTCCTGTTTTCAGTAATAACTTCTGAAACAGATCAGTTCCTATTTTGACTCAACCACCATAACAACACACACACACAACACACACACACAACACACGCACACAACACACGCACAAACAACGCACACACACAACACACGCACAAACAACGCACACATCAACAACACACACACACAACACACGCACAAACAACGCACACATCAACAACACACACAGGCTCAAACAACACACACACACACAAAACACACAACACACGCACAAACAATATACACACAAACAACACATGCACACCCTCCAACACACGCACACATAGCAACAACACATGCAGCAACAACACACGCACAAACACAGGCACACGTCAACAACACACACAGCAACAACACACACAGGCTCAAACAACACACACAACACACGCACAAACAATACACACACAAACAACACATGCACACTCTCCAACACATGCACACATAGCAACAACACATGCAGCAACAACACACGCACAAACAACACACACAGGCTCAAACAACACACGCACAAACAACACACACAGGCTCAAACAACACACGCACAAACAACACACGCAGCAACAACACATGCACAAACAACACACGCAGCAACAACACACGCAGCAACAACACACGCACAAACAACACACGCAGCAACAACACACGCAGCAACAACACACGCACAAACAACACACGCAGCAACAACACACGCAGCAACAACACACGCAGCAACAACACACGCAGCAACAACACACGCACAAACAACACACGCAGCAACAACACACGCACAAACAACACACACAGCAACAACACACGCACAAACAACACACGCAGCAACAACACACGCACAAACAACACACGCAGCAACAACACACGCAGCAACAACACACACAGCAACAACACACGCAGCAACAACACACGCACAAACAACACACGCAGCAACAACACACGCACAAACAACACACGCAGCAACAACACATGCACAAACAACACACGCAGCAACAACACACGCAGCAACAACACACGCAGCAACAACACACGCAGCAACAACACACGCAGCAGCAACACACGCAGCAGCCACACACTCACACTTCTACATGCTCTGAGCGGCTTGGCTGGCCAGACGTCTCCTCACTCCATCCTGAAGCCGGTCCTCTAAACCACGTCTGAATCTACTCAACTTCAAGTTCCCGCCGGTCCTCACAAAGATAGAAGTTCTCACACATATGGAGTCATTTGGTTCTGGCTGACGAAATAAAAAAGGCCACCTGATATGATGAGAGACTTTGTTTAGATCGGGAAGTTTTATAAAAAAATTACTTTTTACTCTGAAGGTCCGTTCATCCTGATAACAGAAGAGATGTTTCCTCAGACAATTCAAAACAACTACATCTAAATGTCCAGACAGACGTTTTCTTTTTGTGCTCCAAAAGGCTGTGAAGAGGCGTTCAAATGCAACAAAACTGCATCGTGCATTTCAGTTTGTGGACTCAACGTTATCTAATTTGCGTAATTCTTGCGTACAGAAATCTGAACTTTGGTTCAAAAGTATTTTTAAGTACCGAAAGTAAAAGTACTCATTATGCAGAATGTTCCATTTTAGAATATAATATATATATATTATATCAGTGTCCTATAATTATTGATGCATTAGTGTGTTGCAGCTGCTGAAGGTGGAGCTCATTTGAGTTACTTTATATAGTGAGTACTTTAATCTATGAAGACACGTCATCATTAATCATTAATCTGAACCTGTAGAATCTAAAGCTGTCAGATAAACACCAACAAGAGTAAAAAGTACAATATTTACCAAACTTGAGTTAATGTACTAAGTTTCATTCCATCGTTGTTTTCTGAAAAACTGTTATTTACTGTTTTTCCAAAATGTCTTTCTACCAAAACTAACAACTCTAATATTGACATGACATTTCCATGAAGTTATTTAACGTGTTCACGTGTCCTTTGCATGAACACGTGATCGTACCCCAGGCCACGAGTTCTGAGTGGTATTGTTGCAACGCTGACAGAGAGCCAGGCGGCGGGCCGGTTGAGACTCGCCTCGTCGTCTCTGAGAGACGAGCTGCTCACAGACACGTTGCTGAAACCTGATATTAATACTGCAAAGAATAACTATATCTGGTTTCTTATGCACGATTTATATAAAGTGTACTGTTAAATGAGTGTATTGATGATGTCATATGTTCTCTCTCTGTGTGCTTTAGAGCGGTGGGAAAGACGTGTCTCCTCATCAGCTACACGACCAACGCTTTCCCCGGGGAATACATTCCTACTGTGTGAGTACACACACACACACACACACACACACACACACACACACACACACACACGCACACGCACACGCACGCACGCACGCACACACACACACACACACACACACACATACACACACACACTTTCTTGGTAAAAGAAAAGTAAAAAGCTGTAAAATGTGAATGATGTCATGATTCAGTGCATTAAATGAGTTATTCTTTTTGTACTAAGTAATCTTACTTTGATTTCTATAAATCATAATCATAAATACAGAGATGGTGTCTTGACGGATTTGACTTTTAACTCTCTTAAGTTATTGGAAATGTAATTCTACACATTATATAATATTTATACTGATCTTTATCTGACACTGTGCGCACATTCCAGCTTTAAACGACTCCTTTTGACAGAGGACAAATCACACATATATATATATATATATATATATATATATATATATATATATATATATATATATATAATTCCTTATAATATACAGACTTTTGTATAAATTCATTATTAAAAAGAGAATGAGATGAACACAACAGTTAAAATAAAAAGAAAACTGACATCTTAGGAGAGTTTTCTTGAGTCTTCATCTTGGATTTGGACCCAGGAAGAGATGTGAGCGTCAAACCAGTAAATACGTTTTTCATAATAAAATGTAGTTTAATGAAGATGAATTCACAAGATGAGACTGTAGTGCTTCAATGTGACCACACGGGGGCAGCGCTGTTTAAATATTAAAATGTAGACCTTTGTTATTTCAAAGTCAATGTTCCCCGCAGGTTTGACAACTACTCGGCCAACGTGATGGTGGACAGCAAGCCGGTCAACCTGGGCCTCTGGGACACGGCTGGACAGGAAGACTACGACAGGCTCCGCCCACTGTCCTATCCACAGACGGTACACACACACACACACACACACACACACACTGAAATACTGTCACTATTATAATGTGAGACATGGCTGTGTTTAAGTATGAATATTAAATACAAAAGGAACAAAACAAATACTACATTACTCACGTATAGAATGGTTTGGCAATATTTAAGATAATCAATATATATCATTTGTAGTGAAATGTTCCTTTTTTTGGAATCAGAAAATATTTTAATTTCTTTTGGGAAAAATAAATTTGTGCCACAAAGGGCATTTCTCTTTCAGTTATTTTTTTTTATTTATTTATGATAAAATACACAGTAGAATATTCTATTCATTCTATTTTAGTTTTTTGTACAACCAGAGGAGTCTCCCCCTGGTGGTCAGTAGAGAGAATGCAGCTTTAAGACTAAACGCAGAGGCCCGTGACCAGTCTGGAGAGTGCAGAAGATTTCCTGCTTATTGAGTTATGCAAACAGATAGTTTCCAGGTGTGTGCAAGGTGTGACGCACCAGAACTTGAAGGTTCATTTTGCCATAAAATTAGTCAAGAAATCATCATTCCGTTGCAGGGAAATACTAATATTACCGTAAACTATGTAAACTTGCCACCGTCCTGGTGGTGAAATGTACCATCTGTCTCATCGTCGTCTCTCCTCACAGGATGTGTTCCTGATCTGTTTCTCTCTGGTGAGCCCGGCATCCTACGAGAACGTCAGAGCCAAGGTGAGTCTCGCTTCTGATGTACGCCTACTGTTATATATGGTTTTAGTTCATGAGCTGAGTGTAGAAGCAGACATAACAGGTCTAATGCTGCGTTTACACCAAAAGCTTTGCGAATTATTCACGCGAGTAGATTACATGCAAAGTCAATGCACAGACGCAAAAGGTTGCGTAACACGCAAAACACGGCAATCAGCGTTGAGAAGCTCCGCCCGTCGTCACCGCTGTTGCTGAATCAAACTGCTGCTGGTCCTGAAGGAGCGCTGGAAGCGGCTTCATTCAGACACTCGTCCTGGAGGAGTCGGAGCTGTGTGCGACTACGGATAAGATTATGAACCCAGACACGGGGCGTTTGATGTTCCCACGTTTGTGGGTCTTCCTCAACAAGTATAAAGCAGAACTAGTGGTTATTTAAATGGTGGATGGCGGAAATAGTACTGTTTTTGCGGAGATAAGCCACGCCACCTTTCCAACGCGAAAAAGCGAATGAAGTGAATGATGGAAATTAACCACATAAAGTCGAGCATTCCGAAAAAACGTTGCGAAAAAGGTGTGAACGTAGCATAAAAGTTTCATTATCTTTAACTTTTATGTTTTGCATTCTAAGACTCCCAGCTTCCAACGTTCTCCACTCGTCTGCCTCCGCCTCCTTTTCGTTGTCTTCATCCCCGGCACAAACCTTCCCTTTGTGTCCGTCTTCCCCTTTTTGCTGTCTTCTCATTTGGTCTTTGCCTTTTTCATTCTGTCCAGTGGTACCCGGAGGTTCGCCACCACTGCCCCTCCACCCCCATCATCCTGGTGGGCACCAAGCTGGATCTGAGGGACGAGAAGGAGGCCATTGAGAAGCTGAAGGAAAAGAAGCTGGCACCCATCACCTACCCTCAGGGCCTGGCTCTGGCCAAGGAGATTGGTGAGTGATGCTCCTGGGCTCTTCTTCAATACAGCATGATGCTCATTTAGTAAGTTACGGTCCATTTAGAGTCAAACAGACCATAAAGCAGAGGATGCTTTAGGGCGGGGCTTGCCTGGCTGAGAACGCCTGCCCGCCAGTCGGAGGTTCTTTTTCCCTCGTGGTGCGCGTGATGCGGGAAATTGCACTTTGGAAATCCTTCACCGGTTCCCGCATCCGCCGTGTGGCGCTAGACGACACGCTCCACAACATGCATCATATCTCTCTACGTGAAGCTTAGACCACGTAACGCTGATTTCCTTTTGCCAGTAAGCGCGCTTTGACTACGAGTGAAAATTGACTTGTCGATATCCTCCAGCCTTGACCTTTAGCAAGCACGACACGTTTGGGGCAGATTGGAGAAAGTCCAGTGGAGTTACAAGAGCTTATTTAATGAGGAAACATGTAACATGTGTATGGAGTTGCATGAGTTTTTGAGTATCCCAAGCCACTAAACAAGGACTAATACTTCATAGTATAAAATATGTAATTGTATTTTGCCAGTAGGTGGCGCTACGACAATGCACATACACATGCATCATGTTTCTCTACTTGAAGTATAGACCACGTCATGCAAATCCGATGCCGTTTGGCTGATTTCCTTTCGCCAGTAGGTGGCGCTATGACATTGTGATAATTTCTTCATGTAAATGTGCTCAGGCCTGGACCGGCATCATGCATGATACATTTTGGGCGGATTGCATGATGTACCTTGGAGTTACAACAGCTTTCTATAACATAGCGAACTGCACAAAATGGGTGTGTCTTGGGGTCCACGCCACGTCGAGGCCGTTAAAAAAGTGTGAGATTTTGATAACTTTGCATCATAAGGGTCTTGAGATCAACCTTGAACAGAATTGAAGTCGAACACATGAATATTGTAGGACGAGTTCATAAAAGTGCAAACGCTGAAAACGTTGAAAAATGACAAAAAGGCCCAAATTGCCCGAATTACTGTAGCGCCCCCTAGTGTTTAAATTGAACGAACTATGTTGTGCATGTTAGGGGATGCAATATGCACATATGCTGAATATTTGGAGTCATTCGTCCAAATAGTTTTAAAGTTATGAGTTTTCAAAAACAAGACAAATAGATTAATTAGTCGTTATCTCCTAAAACAGTCACTCGGACCCTAATAAAGGGGAGTTCTCTTTCTTGCAGCCTGAAAACTTAATAAAAAAATATGTCTTAAATGTAGACTGAATAATTTGAAAATCTGTCAAATTAAGATTGTATTAATGTTTCTGTTGTTGGATCCGCTGATAACAGCTCAGGATATGCATGTTTTTGTTGATATTAAAAACTTGCAAGAGAAGCTAAAAGCCCAGCAGACTGCTGATGCTTCAGATACCTTTCCATTGTTGGATGTCATGTCTATGTCATGCCTCACTCAGTCGTCGTGTTTGTGTTCCAGACTCAGTGAAGTACCTGGAGTGCTCGGCTTTGACCCAGCGTGGCCTGAAGACGGTGTTCGACGAGGCCATCCGGGCCGTGCTCTGTCCTCAGCCCACCAAGGTCAAGAAGAAGCCCTGCTCACTGCTCTGAACGGTAAGGCCGACGCAGAGAGAGGCAGTCGCCTCGACCACTGCAGACATTTTGACTTGTCAAAGCACAGGTGCTACTGATGACACTAACAAAGTGTGCCGGGAGAGTGAGACATGCAAGACACCAAGAAATCAAGAAATCAAAGCAGCTCAATGGAATTCAGAGATTCATTCATTTTGATATTTACACCTGTGGCTTTTCAAAAGGTCCCCATTGTCCCCACAGGAGATACATAAGTAAGTCATCGAACAACAAGCAGCCCGAAGGAGGAAGAGGAGCTCCTGCTCCTTAAAAAACAAAAACATAATTGTTGTAGAACTGATTGCATCCCGCTGGTATTTCAATATCAGAGAGAATTTAAAGACGTGTGTCAGAGCAATTATCTTTCTCTTAAATTGCATGTGGAATAATGAGTAGCTTCTTTAATGAGATACATAATTGTTTGTTTGTGTGTGTGTGTGTGTGTGTGTGTGTGTGTGTGTGTGTGTGTGTGTGTGTGTGTGTGTGTGTGTGTGTGTGTGTGTGTGTGTAAAATGGTCTAACAGACTCATGTGGACTGCATTGTTCTTGCAGGACCAGAAAGAAGACCGAAAGAGATTCAGACCGATGACCCGAAGTTGAAGAAGAAGATTTAAAGTTCTGTTATGTTTCTAATATAAAACTACAAAAAGAGATCCACCAGTTAAAAATAAATAATGCTTTTGCAGTTATGATACAACGGTAGTAAAACCTTTCTGTACAACATGATTGATTCCTAAAGTGCATTACAGATGCTGCACCGGGCAGAATTTATCTGTATACAATACACAAATCCAACGGAATGAATCCCTAAATGTGGAAGCAACAGACGACCCCGTTAGCAGAACGCTAGCTTCATCCAATGTGCCACAAGTCATTCCCTCACTGCCCTGCAGGGGGCAGCAATGAGCACGTCTCTAATGATAATATTTGGTACCGAGTGCAGAGACAGTGTTGCAGTACGATTGGTTTTGAGTGACGAACACGATAAAACACCAGGATCAGGAATGTAGTTTCTTTATGAGCAGAGCTGAACAATGTTGTATTTGAATAAAAGTTATGAACAAACATATTATTTCTTGTGATATAATAAAATAAAAGACATTTTTATCAAGAACAAAACACCCGAAAATGTTATTTCCCACTTCAGCGAACCATGTGGTCGATGTGAGGATCAAACCTGCGGTTTTCTACTTCCTGCATGTTTGAACTGATTAATGGTGTAGGTGGAGGAGAGGTCATTCCTGTCTCCCCCACCAGGTGGAACCATCGCTCATTGTTTGTTCAGGTGTGTGTGTGTTTCAAACCAGAGTATCCTTGATTTGAGATTCGATTAGAGCATTTGGGCCCAGACGGCTCAGATTAGGATTTGTCAAATCCTAATCTGGCATGATTAGGACTTGGCATTATTAAAGGTCTTTTACTAGAATATTACTGAAAATCTGCTTTTTTTATGTATTGCCAAGAGAGGTTAGAAATGTTTTTACTGATGGTATATTTTCTTCCCCTCCTTATGTATTACTCTCCAGCATTCTGGGTATCCCTTTACTTTATTACAGTGCTGCAAATGAAATTTAGGATATACACTAAAGTTAATCGTTACATTTTGTTACATAATAAGGTAGTAAGTAAACATTTGAAAGAGGAACCTTCTCTTCTCTCTTTGTGAACTCGTCTTCCCTTTCTTACTTCTGCTTTGTTGGTCCTTCTCTGTTTCTCCTGGAATCTGCAGGTTCAATCTGAAGACAGGATGATTTAACAGATACATTTGATAAGTATAAGAAATGTGAACGCTGCTTATCAACTCTCTGGTTTCCACACAACAACAATTGATAAAGATGAACTATTAGCATGAATGCTAACTGTCATTGAGACATTGTTTGAGGCATTGCTGTCAGCATATTTTGGACTAAATATGTTCATTATGTGACGTTTGTGTATCAAACACTTAGTTTCTCCTCATCTAAAACCTGATGCATCATGACTCTCAAGGTGCACACACCACGGTGGTCACCTGTCCACCGATTGAGTCTCCCTTCAGCTATCAACTGTGTTCTGTGGACTGATATCTTTTCAACTAGTCATTCCAAGTTGTACCTTAAATATAAAAGACTAGTTCAGTAACTTATGAAAGATTGTGTAGTAAACAATATATTTCCCACATGCTGGCTCTGGTGGAGGAGTGGTGTTCAATGGCAGGACTTGTGGTGTCTTTGTTGGCCTTTGAGACGCTCCGATGGTAAACATGGAGTCTGTGAACACCGTGGATCAATCACATGATCAGCCGGCTGTAGACAAGTCTAAAGTGTGGTCAACATTAAAAACTCACACTGTTTTTGTGAGGTTGAGAAGTCAGGATGTTTGCCATGGAAAAGGTCTTCTCTGAAGGTAAATTCATTGAGTTGGTTCAATCATAACATCTCTTGGAGAGTCTTAACAAATCATAACTTTATAATCTTATATGTTCATCAAAGGTAGTATTTATTGCAGAGCTGTAGTTAAAGTTCTAGTCAGACAAACACCAGACTTTCACCCAGGACATGGCTGTTCGTGTCCCGTGTGAAACTAACTAAACTTAGACCTTAGGCTCCATATGTAACGTCACATAAGTCACGTCATGAAGTTTTCTGAGCAAAGTCCTCATTCATTCATAATCATGTTCATACGGTTGTTGTTCAATTGTTACGTTTTCATTTGAACTCAAACCATGTGTTTTCTAACCAAAGTGCTTTTGTTGCCTAAACATAACCCGTCTTTCCACAAAGTCAACCACGAGGCATTGTTGGTTTCTTCAGGCATGATGCCAGGTTGATATGAAACATGTTTATGAAAGATCATTTTAATGCAGAGTCGTCAACATTCAACGTATCCGTGGTTTGTAGAATCATACAATGCCAACACATGTTCTGGTGTCTGGTTATTTATCTATTTTCACAATATTCAGGAACAAGATGTGGTGGAAAACATGAACTTCTGGTCAATCTTCACTTTGATGAATAATGGAAATAACTCAAAGAGCCTCAGTTGTCCTCACTTGAATATACGACGATGAAGAAAGAAATATAATGTCGAACAAAATCTCGGCAGTGTTTTTTGTCAATGTATTCATTTTATGTTTGTCTAGTTTTATCTTATGTCAGATATATTTAATCTCCTAATGTATAATCAATCAATGCATTTAGTGGTTCCAGTATTTGTATTATTTATCACTTATTGTTGTTTTCAATGTTTTTAATGTTTTAATCTATAATTCAGACAACATATTGAGGTGAGCAGAGATTTTGATTAGAAAACATTCTCTATGAAAAGCTCTTGTTTAGTCAGTTTCAATGAGATATGGTATTACAATATATCCTCACTCTGATTAATATTTGTTTAATAATTATTTTACATTCACTTCTGCTGTAATTATTAATACTAATATACTTTTATTATTCCACTTTTATCTGTCTCATTATATGTATCATTTCTGTCATATGGATCAATTATGGATTATGGATTATGGAATATGGATTCCCGGGACAGGGATGTCATATGTGTACAGATTGAAAAGCCCTCCGAGGCAAATTTGTGATTTTGGGCTGTACAAAATAAACTGAAATGAAATGAAATGTGTCCCCAGAAGTAGACACACACACACACACACACACACACACACACACACACACACACACACACACACACACACACACACACACACACACACACACACATAATGAATACATTCATGTTTTAAAGACTTGTTTCTTCATTAAGTAGCCTGTTCTCACTCTGAAAACAGGCCTGAGGCTGTAAACCATTCACACAATAGAGGAGAGTTAAGAACAAGGTATGGGAGTGAGCTGTTAAAATAAAATAAAACAATCAAAGGTGCATGCAGCTGTTGTAAAAACAACAGGAAGTTAGTTCTTGTAGTTTGTCAGCAGGTGAAGCTGCAGCAGAGACACAGATCAGGGAGGAGACTAAGATCATTCAACACTTGATGCAGTTTGGGTCAAACATCAGACTTCTTCTCAGAGTCATAATGCAGAAGAAGAAGAGCGTCCACCTCTCTGAATAAATATATGAATACTATTGTTTGACATTATGGGGTCTATAAAGTAGGAGTACTGATTCATGATTATTTTTACACTTTAGCGTTATTTAGCTGTAATTATATAGATATGATTTAATTATGAACACAGAGTTGTAAACTATTCAAACATCCGTTCTTATTGAAGTGAATCACTGGTATATGTGTTGAATACATGAAGCTCACTGCACAAAGGAGAGAGAGACAAACAGCTGGAACATGAGATCATCCAGACGCTTCCCTCATTGATTACTTTACTTTATTAAAGTAAATTAAATATAATACAAAAACAGACTTGAATACAAAAACAAAAGCATAACCCTTCTCCTGCCATCACAAATAATAAGGTAGTAAGTAAAGCAGCTATAATAAATGTTATTATAAGAACATGCTGCCCCCATGTGGCCAAACATAAATCATATAATAGGTTTATAGATATTGATTAGTGAAGCTTTAAATGTCATAGAAAACTGTTCATGTTATTTTTTCTGACACTGAAAACAAAAATAACAACAAACTGAAATTGTGAGTCATCTTCATTTTATTTAAACTGACAACATTGTACAATAAATCATATTTATTATCATTGTTACCAATATTGATAAAAGAATAGCAGACTATTATATGTTTGTGCTTTGTTGTTATTCAATACAAATACTAAAATAATTAGCAAAATCTGTTGGATATACAAGTTAAAATCTATGAATGTGTTTTTATATATTTTGAATATTATTATTTTTACCATAGCGGGTTGACATCAAGTTATTGATCGTCTTAAAGGGCTTTACCAACATTATTGTTTTTCTTTAAGGGCTTTACTAACATTTAATCAATAGTAAATGTATTAATTGCAAATTTAGAGTAACTCAACTATTTTCTTAATGCTTGTTAATGACAGAACATTTCCCAGTAGAGCTCAGCCTGAGTTGGGCTGTTTGGGTTTGATAGTGTCAGAGATCCACTTCAGGTACTCTGGATAACAGACCTTCATGGATACAGCTGGTCTAAGACAGGCACGGGGAAAATTGTTTGAAATGACACCATAAATCGTGTTCTTGACCACCACTCCTCCTCCAGAGTCTCCCTGTGAGAGAGAAGTAAATGTTTTTGGTGGAACAGACTTATGTATTAATTATGGAAACACTCATTTATTATGAATTGGTAAAACTTGTCATGACTTGTAGAAAATATATACAGTTAAAAGCCATGTCAACTCACTCCAGCGGTATCCACTATCCCTGCGTTGTCTTTGTGACACAACCAGTGTTTCTTGGAGGACCATGGGAACAGCTCCTTCACACACCTTAGCGTCACACCACAGTCGGCAACGGTCATGATTCCACATTGGAGTTTCTTTGGTTCACCTTGTTTACTCCATACTAGATGAGAATAGAAAAACAGTCTTTCTACGTTACAAAAACAACAACTTTCATCATCATCTACTCAACTTGTTCACAGGAAATCCTTCCACCAACAAATAAACACAACTATTCATAGCAATGCATTCTTTAATAAACATGCATCCTGGTTGGTCCCAGTGGATTCATCAGGTCGTCTACTTCCACCTGATGCCAGCATGTTCTAGCTTCATCACTGAGACATTCAGTCTCTTACACATTCATGTTGACCAGAACATCCATGACCCACAGGTCAGAGGGTTTATGGAAATATGAGTCAGCAGTGGAAACACATATGAGCAAAAGTCATGAACATAGACAATCGTTATAATAAAATAAACAAGATTCATCTCACCGTTTTTACGAGTAGTTCTGTCTACAACATTGAGTCCATAACCTGCAACCTGAACTTTATCACCTCTGAAAGACAACATAAACTTATTAGCAACTTTTTAATTCATAAAAACAACAACTTTACATTTAAAGAGTAATTATAATACGGGTAGATCAAATCAAGCATTCTGATTGGTTGAGAGTGAGTCACGGGGTGTACTTTATTCAGCATAAAGTACTGTACAGCCTGTTTACATTTAGAGCGTTCCATATCAGTGCGCACTTAAAATAACAGGTAGATTTAAATTGCGCGACCGTTAGTTGTCATTTCAAGCTTGACAGTTAAAAACATGTTTGGTGTAAACTTTGATATCGTCACGTCCGCAGTAACGACTCAGACGTTGGTTTCCTTAACTTGCAGGTTTATTGCTTGAGTGTTCACAGTATTGCAACGGGGCTCTTCGCTAACAGTAGCTCAAACGGAACAGCTAACAAGCTCACGTAGCATCCCCCACACTAGCATAACGAACCACAACACACACGTCACTTCCTCCCTAACCTAAAGATGAGGAATGAAAAGGGTTTGATCACAAAATCGTGATAATTTCCAGTGAGACATAATTACGTCGGTAATTTCCCGACGCGAGGCAAGTTCTCTAAACATCATGGAGGAGAAACATGACGGAGAAAAGACGGACAGAAGCAGCGAGAGCACTTCTTTACATCGGTGCTGAGGGTCATCCTCCACCCTGCTTTCAACCAGCCTGGTCAGTAAATCTGTGATTTACTGACCAGGCTGTCCGTTTTATAGTCCCGTATGTGCGTCCCGGGACTATTTTCTCTGTCGCTGAAATGCGATACACAACGTTTTGTGGCTACAACTATTTTGTGCTGAAAGGCAGCTTACATTACTATTTATAAAGTCGCAGGTAACCGTATTATAAAAGCAATAAGGTACTCGAGGCAGTACTGTGTCTACAATAATGTACAGTTCAAGGGTTTGCCGGCCCTCCGCTGCACGTCGGGCCTAACAACTCCCTTGAACAGTACATTATTGTAGACACAGTACTGCCTCTCGTACCTTATTGCTTAATTAAACCCCCAAACTACTTTTATTCATCTGAACACTGATGTGTATATGTATTTAGTGTTGTTGATGGATTCAGGTCATAATCTTGACGTTTTACTGCAAAGTATTTTAATTCTACATATTGTTATAAATAAACATAGTGACTGCCCTCTACTGGCTGAAACCAGCTATTGCAGGTGAATTGTGCTGTTAGCTGATCTGGAGATTAGATCAAATATTCCTTTATTATTCCTGCAGTGAGGACATTTGCAGGATTACAGCAGCAAACAGGTAAAGTGCACACAAGAGACATCGTCAAGTTAAAATTAAATGAACAAGTAGTATAAATAAACAGTAAAACAGTAATAAAAACAGTAAAGAAACCACAATAACAATATTATATAGACAGAATAAAATGTTGAGATGATTGAATTAAGAGTATTTTTGTATCGCCAGCGTATCCTCATACAACGGTTCATATGATATCTGACAGAAAGTTAATCATTCTTCATGCGTTTGTCAATGAATATGACAGAAATGATTCATAAGAGAGAAGTAATGGCAGTAGAATATGTAATAATAGCAGAATAATAATATAAATAAATGGGGATAAAATAAAGCATTAATGGTTATAGTAATAATATAAATGTGACTGACAATATTAAAACTAAACTGTTTCATAACAGAACAGTCTCATCATTTTGAGTTGAGCTGTCACACTTATTAAAGGAGCAAAGATCACAACTCACAGTTTGAGAGGACTTCTACAGTCAGGAAGTTTAACAGGTTTAATGGTATGCGGTGTGCCGTCAGGTAGCTTCAGCAGCATGATGTCATGTGTCCCGTTGACGTCTGTATAATTCACATGTTCTGTGATCACCACTCCTTCTTCAGATCGATTTAAATATGCTGTCATAGTCCTACAAATAAGTGAAAGACAGAGAAACATCAGTGAGTTACTGGAGATGCATCGTGGTGAAATATTAGTTAGTGAACATGAACCTCATCAATGATATCTTCACAATGGGAATGCCACGCTTATCAATCAGATCACTGCTGACTGCTGCTTTCAGACTGAAGGAGGAACTTGTGGAGACTAGTTTAAAGTAAAGTTGTCACTTTCTCACCATTCAGGTCCATCCTTCCAGCAGTGAGCTGCAGTCAGAATCCACTGGTCACTGATCAGAGAGCCTCCACAGAGGTATGTCGTGGTGCCATCGTCAGTTAGCAACTTCACATGGTACTGACGTTCACTATCAGAACAATTTCTACCTCTGATGACCCTCTTCTGCAGATCCAGCACCGAGCCCACCGTGACACCTGAAACACAAAGTCCTCCAGCAGGTGACTCTCAGTCAGAACAGGTTGTTGTAGAGAACAAGTCTAGAAAGGTATGAACACACATGTGAGCTGTGGCTGAAGTCCTATGGAACACAAGGACTACAGACTAGTACAGTCCATCTGAAGGCACATGAAGGGTTAAAGCCAGCAGCAGGTGATCACTCACCGGCCCACAGCAGAAGGAGAAGACCCGTCATGGCACCCATCTCTTCCAGTGACTGCCCTCCTGGTGGAACTGCTGCCTTTTTAAATGTGTTCCTCTGTCCTGTTGGCCGTCCAGCCACCAATCAGCTCATGAAGGTTCACAACACGACCCCATTGGCTGCTGAGGTCACGCTGATGCAAATGTTGATCACTATCCAGTATCAAGGAAACAGACTGAAGGAGGTGAAGAGAGCAGAGGACACCATGTTGTGTTTCCTTCATCACGTCTCATAGGAACAGCTTTAATAAATAATAAAGGTTTCTAAACTAAACTTAAACCTTTAGTCCAGTCTACTCCTTAACTTAAACCTTTAGTCCAGTCGACTCCGTAACTTAAACCTTTACTCCTTAACGTATAACCTGCTTCACAAAGACAGGATGTTGAAATAGAAGCAGGTTTCCGTGCTTTTTTAGTGATCTCAGTATATTCTGCATTGGTTTTAATCCAGAACACCGGCAGAGTTGAAACAGACTTTTAAGTTTCATTTTTAAGGAAATGTATCACGTGACCTCTTGACTTGTGTCAAGATGTTCCGTCTGAGGTTACACACAGATGGACGTATACGGTCATTTTTCAAAATAACACATCTTTTCGGCCTTGATTATTTTGTTTTTTCATTCATTCTTTCTGTATTCTGTATTTCTGTATTCTGTATTCTTTCTTTCTGCGGAATGAGCATACATGAGCATGTTATAATTCCTTCATAGTGTCATATTGGTTTTTGGAGAATTATGATGATAAGTTGATGCAAAAGTATACTGATGTACAATATATAATGTTGAACATTGTTGCTCCTGATGGATCACAGCCAGCCCAGTTATTTTAAACACAACTCCTTTCCTTGGTCATGGAGCCACAGCACTTAAAAGAATAAACTTCATAATTCTCTAAATTCTGACCCTTTGCTTTTTTATTATCAGCATTTACTTTTACTTTCAATACTTAAGTACATTTAATATCAGAAAATTACTTTTGATACTTAAGTACAGTAAATATCAGATACTTTAAGACTTTACTCAAGTAGTATTCTAATAGGTGACTTTTACTTTTACTGGAGTCATTTTCCAGTAAGGGATCTTTACTTTTACTCAAGTACGGCTTCTGGGTTCTTTATACACCACATATATATATATATATATATATATATATATATATATATATATATATATATATATATATATATATATATATACAGTGGTGTATACTTTATACACCACTGAAATTAAACTGAAATTAAACTAAAATGAAAACAAATAACATCATTAGCGTCATAATTGTGTGTGTGTGCGTGTGTGCGTGCACGAAGGGGTTTGAGTGTGTGTGTGTGTGTGTGTGTGTGTGTGTGTGTGTGTGTGTGTGTGTGTGTGTGTGTGTGTGTGTGTGTGTCTTTGTGGGAGGAGCCTGTCCTCCTCAGCTCTCACTCTGGATGCTTTCCCCTCATCTTCCCCTCAACAGCCTCCAGGACCGTGTGACTCTCTGCGGTACGTTATGTTTCATATCTGTTGAACCTTCGTGTCCTCGCTGCTCACACTATTTTAATATTTAACACGCTTTTTATGACTTTATGGCAGTTAGAGAAATGTTCCGTTTCTTTATCCAGACGTCATTCAAATGTCACTATCTCATCACGTCCCTCCTCACGAGCCTCTGTGATCACACGTGTTATTAGAATAACTCTATGACATCACACGTGTTCACAAAGCTGGAAAAACAGTAGGAGAAAAAGTACAAATTAATATTGTCATAATATTGGAGCATAATATTGTAAATATGTATTTCTTGTACATCCTGGTGATATTTATGCTCTTAGTGCAGCAAAAATGTTATTAGTGGACGCACCATCAGTATGTGAGAGCACAGTTACAAGAGGTGTGTGTGTGTGTGTGTGTGTGTGTGTGGTTGTGTGCATCAGATATGGTTTGGTGTGTGTGTGAAGAATAAGTCGGAGAGATGAATTTCAATGGGAGCATTCATGATAGCGCCGTGAAATAAAAGAATAAAAGAATAAAAGAATAAAGGAGGAGAGCAAAAGCCTTTCAGCAGGAGAATCCTTTACAATGCAAACGGTGAAATAAATGCAAATGTTCTAAATGTTATAAACCAGGAGACTGTAAAAGAAACGATGAAGGGTCAACGGCAGGCAACTGTGTGTGTGTGTGTGTGTGTGTGTGTGTGTGTCTCTATATGAGCCCTGAGATAAACTGGACACCTGTCCAGGTGAACCCTGCCTTCAATGTCAGCTGTTATCGGCTCCAGCGCCCCCGACCAGTAGGATCAGTGGTTGGGATGTTGTAATGGATGGAACATGCATACATACATAATAAGGCAAAAAGAAAAAAGCATTTCAGGTCATTTTACAGCACCACTGACGGAGAGCCGACTTCATTAACTTCCAAAGTCACAAACCAGGAGCTTGTAGAAACAACCCGTAGTCTGGTAGGATCAGTTCCACATCCTGTGTGCGCCCCCTACAGGCTGCAGTGGTCATTACAGCCACACATCCTCCATGAGGTCAAAGGTGCATGCAGCTGTTGTAAAAACAACAGGAAGTTAGTTCTTGTAGTTTGTCAGCAGGTGAAGCTGCAGCAGAGACACAGATCAGGGAGGAGACTAAGATCATTCAACACTTGATGCAGTTTGGGTCAAACATCAGACTTCTTCTCAGAGTCATAATGCAGGAGAAGAAGAGAGGCTTCTTGTTTTCTAAGAAGAAGGCCGATGAGAGGAAGATACAGTTGCAGTTAAAGGTAAGCTAAATGTCTCAGGAGATGAAGGAGAAGGGGAAGGAGAAAACAAAGGAGAGGAATTGTAAGTCAGTGATAACTGTGATCAGCACATATCATACATACATTACCTGGAAGTCACTGTAAATACTAATCATTCAGATTCTACAGCTCACCAACTAAAAAGCTTTTTTTTTTTTAACCCGTAGTCCTTCAAGAAAAAAGATTTGCCAGATTTGTTTTTAAATAAAATCTAATACAAAAAGCAGACTTGAAAAACAAAAACAAAAGTATAACCTTTCTCCTGCCCTTTCCCCACAAATAACAAGGAAGTAAGTAAAGCAGCTATAATCAATGTTATTATAATAACATGCTGCCCCCACGTGTCCCAACATAAATCATATTATAGGTTTAGAGATATTGGTCCAGTCCCAATGTCCCCCTGGAGTGTGCCCCTTGTTGTGGGTGGGACCTGTTACATGCTGGGTCAGGTCATAGTTATCAAGGACACCACAGAGCTCTATAGACCCTCTGTCCTGGGGATTATCAACATGGATATTAAAATCACCAACAATGACAACACAATCAAAATCAATACAGATTATAGACAGCAGTTCAGTAAACTCATCAAAGAAGGTGGCACAGTATTTCGGTGGTCTGTAAATGTTGAGGAATAAAACTTGAGTGGAATTGAGAGCCACATATTCAAAGGAAGTAAAATGACCAAAAGACATCTGTTTGCATTGAAGAGACTCATTATATAAAATAGCAACTCCACCTCCTTTCTTATGCGCTCTTGTTTCACTCATGAAACTGAAGCTGAGAGGTGTTGATTCAATAAGAACAGCTGCACTGTTATCTTGGTCTAACCAAGTTTCGGTTAAAAACAAAAAATCTAGTTTGTGCCTAATAATGAAATCATTGATTAAAATGTTTTTCCTGACAGAGACCTGACATTTAATAAAGCTAAGTTTAATGTGTTTAAAACTCTATTTGCCCTATTTCTTTGGATAGGCTGACGAGGAATGAATGTTAAATTGGATAAATTTGCAGATTTACTAATGTTTCTTCGCAGCCTCACCTTTCCTTTTCGATAAGTCAGGACAGGAATTAAGAAGGCTAACTTCATACAGGGCCCAGACTGTTCCTGGAGATAATCAGTGGTGTCATTAGCCTTGTAGTCCGGACCCAAAAGACATCAATTCGTGGCATCAGGTAGGGGAGATAGAGGATGGTTGTGGAGCCGTTGTGGAGGCGGGAGAGGGGCACGGCGCTTTAACTTCGGTGTTTGTGTCAAAGCACTTAGAACCAGTGGCGGAGGTCTAGCTGGAGGGGTTTCAGCACAGGAAGTGGGAGTGAGTTTGGTTCCAGCAATGACCATCTCGTTCATGCGGTCAGTGAACTCCATGAGGGGGGAGGATGGGGAGGAGGGAGAGAGGAGAGAGGAGAGGGACCTGGATGAAGTATGGGGGGTGGAAGTAGGTGCTGGTGAGGGAAGTAAAGACTACTAGTAGTAGTAGTTGTAGTAGTTGTAGTATAGTAGTAGTAGTAGTAGTAGTAGTAGTAGTAGTAGTAGTAGTAGTAGTAGTATAGTAGTAGTAGTATAGTAGTAGTAGTAGTATAGTAGTAGTAGTAGTAGTACTTGCTTTAAGTCCCATGTATTAGTAAAGTCGTGGTCTCAAGGTCTCAGGACTCTCAGGTGTGTTTCTACTTTAGCTTCACGTGCTTCATGCATCCAGACAAGAGGAGAGAAGGAGGTGAGGAGAGGAGAGAAGGAGGTGAGGAGAGGCGAGAAGGAGGTGAAGAGAGGAGAGAAGGAGGTGAAGAGAGGAGAGAAGGAGGTGAAGAGAAAGAGAGCAGAGAAGGAGGTGAAGAGAGGAGAGAAGGAGGTGAAGAGAGCAGAGAAGGAGGTGAAGAGAGCAGAGAAGGAGGTGAAGAGAGCAGAGAAGGAGGTGAAGAGAGCAGAGGACACCATGTTGTATTTCCTTCATCACGTCTCATAGGAAACAGCACATTGACTCATAATGCAGCTTTAATACATATTATAACACAGGTAGATCAAATCAAGCATTCTGATTGGTTGAGAGTGAGTCACATGGTGTACTTTATTCAGCATAAAGTACTGTACAGCCTGTTTACATTTAGAGCGTTCCATATCAGTGGCACTTAAAATAACAGCTAGATTTAAATTGACCGTTAGTTGTCATTTCAAGCTTGACAGTTAAAAACATGTTTGGTGTAAACTTTGATATTTTATTTTTGGGGGGAATGACTTCTGATGAGAATGTCAGGGTGAATAATGTGTCTGTGGTCCCTGTTCCTGCTGTTCAGTCAAACGTTGATACGGCTCACCATCAGGAGAGCAGATAGCGCTCTGAGAGAGACTAGCTAGCGGGGAGCGAGTTCATAACACCGGAAACTAAGACGAGGAATGAAAAGGGTTTGATCACAACATCATGATCATTTCCAGTGAGACATAATTACGTCGGTAATTTCCCGACGCGAGGCGAGTTCTCTAAACATCATGGAGGAGAAACATGACGGAGAAAAGACGGACAGTATGGCAGTAGCCACACACATACAGGACGCACATACGGGACTATTTTCTCTGTCGCTGGAATGCGATACACAACGTTTGGTGGCTACAACTATTTTGTGCTGAAAGGGAGCTTACATTACTATTTATAAAGTCGCAGGTAACCGTATTATGAAAGCAATAAGGTACTGGAGGCAGTACTGTATCGACAATAATGTACAGTTCAAGGGTTTGTTAGGACCGACGCACAGCGGACCTTATTGCTTTAATAAAGGTTTCAACTGAAGGACTCAACTCAAATATCAGGAACTGGTTCTAAATAATGTGTGTGTGTGTGTGTGTTGAAGGGTTTTTGTGTGTGTGTGTGTGTGTGTGTGTGTGTGTGTGTGTGTGTGTGTGTGTGTGTGTCTTTGTGGGAGGAGCCTGTCCTCCTCAGCTCTCATTCTGGATGCTTTCCCCTCATCTTCCCCTCAACAGCCTCCAGGACCGTGTGACTCTCTGCGGTACGTTATGTTTCATATCTGTTGAACCTTCGTGTCCTCGCTGCTCACACTATTTTAATATTTAACACGCTTTTTATGACTTTATGGCAGTTAGAGAAATGTTCCTTTTCTTTATCCAGACGTCATTCAAATGTCACTATCTCATCACGTCCCTCCTCACGAGCCTCTGTGATCACACGTGTTATTATAATAACTCTATGACATCACACGTGTTCACAAAGCTGGAAGAACAGTAGGAGAAAAAATAAAATAAAAAATATTGTCATAATATTGGAGCATAATATTGTAAATATGTATTTCCTGTACATCCTGGTGACATTTATGCTCTTAGTGCAGCAAAAATGTTATTAGTGGACGCACCAGCAGTATGTGAGAGCACAGTTACAAGAGGTGTGTGTGTGTGTGTGTGTGTGTGTGTGTGTGTGGTTGTGTGCATCAGATATGGTTTGGTGTGTGTGTGAAGAATAAGTCGGAGAGATGAGTTTCAATGGGAGCATTCATGATAGCGCCGTGAAATAAAAGAATAAAAGAATAAAAGAACAAAGGAGGAGAGCAAAAGCCTTTCAGCAGGAGAATCCTTTACAATGCAAACGGTGAAATAAATGCAAATGTTCTAAATGTTATAAACCAGGAGACTGTAAAAGAAACGATGAAGGGTCAACGGCAGGCAACTGTGTGTGTGTGTGTGTGTGTGTGTGTGTGTGTGTGTGTGTGTGTGTGTGTGTCTCTATATGAGCCCTGAGATAAACTGGACACCTGTCCAGGTGAACCCTGCCTTCAATGTCAGCTGTTATCGGCTCCAGCGCCCCCGACCCTGAATAGGATAAGTGGTTGGGATGTTGTAATGATGGAACATGCATACATACATAATAAGGCAAAAAGAAAAAAGCATTTCAGGTCATTTTACAGCACCACTGACGGAGAGCCGACTTCATTAACTTCCAAAGTCACAAACCAGGAGCTTGTCTTCACTACTAGTAACCCGGTGGCCCTCCGTCAGCTATTATCCTCGTGATAATAATCCTCACCGATATTGGTATAATGCCTTCAATCTTTTTTTTATTTAAACAGAATGAGATAGTTAGTGTTTAAACTAACAGTACGACTAGCCTTACCTAGCATAAATATATTTTGTACGAAATATATACAACTGATATACAATTTCTATGGTGTACATATTTGGTAAAAACATTTTGAAATTCTATATTATTACTGGCATCAAATCTATAATGAGCAGATTTGTTTTTGCCTGGAGGTAGTAGCACATCATTTACAAAGGTAATGTCTCTCATTTTAAGGAGCTGATTATATAATGGCTGCCAACACGAGTAAATGTAAACAA
>JBAMJR010000295.1:20000-230000 GCA_038501785.1 Myoxocephalus aenaeus | reverse complement strand
GTAGAGGGCAGTCACTATGTGTATTTATAACAATATGTAGAATTAAAATACTTTAAGTAAAATGTCAAGATTAGGACCTGAATCCATCATCAACACTAAATACATATACACATCAGTGTTCAGCTGAATAAAAGTAGTTTGGGGTTTAATTACTCTTTAAATGTAAAGTTGTTGTTTTTATGAATTAGAAAGCTGCTAATAAGTTTATGTTGTCTTTCAGAGATGATAAAGTTCAGGTTGCAGGTTATGGACTCAATGTTGTAGACAGAACTACTCGTAAAAAAGGTGAGATGAATCTTGTTTATTTTATTATAACGATTGTCTATGTTCATGACTTTTGCTCATATGTGTTTCCACTGCTGACTCATATTTCCATAAACCCTCTGACCTGTGGGTCATGGATGTTCTGGTCAACATGAATGTGTAAGAGACTGAATGTCTCAGTGATGAAGCTAGAACATGCTGGCATCAGGTGGAAGTAGACGACCTGATGAATCCACTGGGACCAACCAGGATGCATGTTTATTAAAGAATGCATTGCTATGAATAGTTGTGTTTATTTGTTGGTGGAAGGATTTCCTGTGAACAAGTTGAGTAGATGATGATGAAAGTTGTTGTTTTTGTAATGTGGAAAGACTTTTTCTATTCTCATCTAGTATTTGGTGACCAAGGTGAACCAAAGAAACTCCAATGTGGAGACATGAACGTTGTCAAATGTGGTAAAGTCAAAACGTGTCCGGATACGGAGTACTTGAAGTCAAGGAAACATGAATCCTTGTTGTGTTACAAAGACAAGCACAAGGAAGTGGATACCGGTAAAGTGAGTTGACATGGCTTTTAACTGTATATATTTTCTACAAGTCATTACAAGTTTTACACATTCATAATAAATGAGTATTTCAATAAATAATACAAAAGTCTGTTACACCAAAAATATTTACTTCTCTCACACAGGGTGACTCTGGTGGAGGAGTGGTGGTCAAGAACACGATTTATGGTGTCCATACAGCCGATTTTCACGAAGCCTGTATTGGAGCAGCTATATCCATGAAAGTCTGTCATGGAGAGTACCTGAAGTGGATCTATAAGAAGACCGGTATCAAACCCAAACCCAAAAAGAGATGCCTAGGGCTCCTATCGTGCTTTGGTTGACTGTGAAATGTTCTGTCATTAACAAGCATTAAGAAAATAGAGTTACTCTAAATTTGCAATTAATACATGTACTATTGATTAAATGTTAGTAAAGCCCTTTAACACAATCAATAACTTGGTGTCAACCCGCTATTGTAAAAAATAATAATATTCAAAATATATAAAAACACATCTGTAGATTTTAACTAATTATTTTAGTCTTTGTATTTTATAACAACAAAGCACCAAATATAATAGTCTGCTATTCTTTTATCAACATTGATAACAATGATAATAAACATGACTTCTTGGACAATGTTGTCAGTTTAAATAAAATGAAGATGACTCACAATTTCAGTTTGTTGTTGTTTTTGTTTTCAGTGTCAGAAAAAATAACATGAACAGTTTTCTGTGACATTTAAAGCTCCACTAATCAATATCTCTAAACCTATTATATGATTTATGTTTGGCCATGTGGGGGCAGCATGTTCTTATAATAACATTTATTATAGCTGCTTTACTTACTAACTTATTATTTGTGGGTAAAGGGCAGGAGAAGGGTTATGCTTCTGTCAAATCTTTTTCTTGGAAGACTCGGGGTTAAACAAACTAAAAGCTTTTAGCTGGTGAGCTGTAGAATCTGAATGATTAGCATTAGCAGTGACTTCCAGGTAATGTATGTATGACAGGGGTCACCAACCTTTTTGAAGCCGAGAGCTACTTCAAGGGTACAAAATAATACGAAGGGCTACTTGTTTGATACAAACTTCCTGAACAACAAAGTTGCACAGATCACTATCTATTTAACCCCTATCTAACTATCTAACTCTATCTAACTCTATCTAACCCCCTTCAGAAATGGTCGGAGTTAGGGCTGGGCGGTATGGCCAAAAATTAATATCACAGTATTTTGTAAGATTCTGGCGTATTTTTTTTCTTCAGTAAACGCATTCATTCATTGATGCTGAAAAGGACCGCAGGCCAACTGAACAGCTGTTTTTACGTTGGTACATAGAGGGTGTTAGGAAGCTAAACCTGGAGGGACTTAGGACCCAGGGGAATGTAGGTGAAAAAAAACAGGAAGGGTCTGTCTCTTCCTGCGACGGAGTTTCTTCTTGGTGTGATAGTGGGCGAGCTGTACCCAGCATGCTCGGTGGTGTAATTTTATAAATGTACAATTATTAGTGTTACAAATTGTTAATAAGTCACAAACTGTTGTGTCTTGGTGTTTTACCCTGTTAAAATGTGTTAGTTGTGGGTTATTAATAAAGTTTTAACCGCGACTAAAGTTAGAACCATGATACAAGTTAGAACCATGACACATAAGTAGCTCCGACCGCTGTGCGCACGGCAGTGGATTTTTTATTTTTTTTTAATTCATTTTCTTGTGAAAGCTCATAAGCGTATTCTATTTTTAGAACTTGCTTCGCGGGCGACTAGCGCGGTATCTGCGGGCGACCAGGTGCCCGCCGGCACCGTGTTGGCTACCCCTGCTGTAGGGGGACATTGGGACTGGACCAATATCTCTAAACCTATAATATGATTTATTTTGGGACAAGTGGGGGCAGCATGTTATTATAATAACATTGATTATAGCTGCTTTACTTACTTCCTCATTATTTGAGGGGAAAGGGCAGGAGAAAGGTTATACTTTTGTTTTTGTTTTTCAAGTCTGCTTTATGTATTAGATTTCATTTAAAAATAAATACGGGCAAATCTTTTTTCTTGAAAGACTAGGGGTTAAAAAAAACTAAACGCTTTTTAGTTGGTGAGCTGTAGAATCTGAATGATTAGTATTTACAGTGACTTCCAGGTAATGTATGTATGATATGTGCTGATCACAGTTATCACTGACTTACAATTCCTCTCCTTTGTTTTCTCCTTCCCCTTCTCCTTCATCTCCTGAGACATTTAGCTTACCTTTAACTGCAACTGTATCTTCCTCTCATCGGCCTTCTTCTTAGAAAACAAGAAGCCTCTCTTCTTCTCCTGCATTATGAATGCATTATGACTCTGAGAAGAAGTCTGATGTTTGACCCAAACTGCATCAAGTGTTGAATGATCTTAGTCTCCTCCCTGATCTGTGTCTCTGCTGCAGCTTCACCTGCTGACAAACTACAAGAACTAACTTCCTGTTGTTTTTACCTTTGACCTCATGGAGGATGTGTGGCTGTAATGACCACTGCAGCCTGTAGGGGGCACACACAGGATGTGGAACTGATCCTACCAGACTACGGGTTGTTTCTACAGGGATTCACATTCCTTTACAACCAAGACAACACACAGCACAGTGTGTGTGTGTGTGTGTGTGTGTGTGTGTGTGTGTGTGTGTGTGTGTGTGTGTGTGTGTGTGTGTGTGTGTGTGTGTGTGTGTGTGGATATCTACCTACCTATCCAACAGGGGACTTAAACGTTGTTACACATTGACCAACAGGGGACATGTTGGAAGTCCCCTGTTGGCGAGGCTGTAAATACCTTTAAAACACCTCTGGTGAATCTTTGTTCATTTGACCCCAGTGGGGACTTGAAGGTGTATGAGTGTTTAAGTCCATGCTCAGCACTGCCCCTACTGGCTGGAGCAGGGATTTGAACAGCTCACTCCCATACCTTGTTCTTAACTCTCCTCTATTGTGTGAATGGTTTACAGCCCCAGGCCTGTTTTTAGACTGCAGATGGGCTATTAAACAGGCTACTTAATGAAGGAACAAGTCTTTACAACATTATTTTATTTATTATGTGTATGTAACACAATGTAACAATTAACTTTAGTGTATATCCTATGTTTCAATTGTGGCACTGTAATAAAGTAAATGGCTACCCAGAAGGCTGGAGAGTAATATGTATTACAGAATCTAAAGGAGGGGAAGCAAATATACAATAGACCATTTAAATCAGTAAAAACATTACTAACCTCTCTTGGAAATACACTTTGTTAAAGCAGATTTGCAGTAATATACTAGTAAAAGACCTTTAATAATGCCTTGACAAGTGAAGAGCGTCCCTATTGATCCCAATCTGAGCCGTCTGGGCCCAAATGCTCTAATCTAATCTTAACTCTTTTCTTTGTCAGGATACCCCTCGATTTCAATAAAGAAAATGTTAGAATGAACCTGAGAAAAGGTTGTTGTGTTACCTGACTATTACTGAGGGGTAAATGTGTTTTATTCATTTATTTTAATATTATCAACTATAGTAACATCTATGGTGTTACGGGTCAATTTCGACCCATATATATTTACTTCAAGAAAATGAGCAATAGAACTTTAATACAAACACAAAATGAAAAGCAGAACAAGTCATGACACAAAATATAGATTTGCAAGGTCAAAACAACAACAACCAGTGAAGCAAATCTTATTGTTAACTGGGTCGAAACCGATTTATTTATGAATAATATAAATTCAACTCAGTTCCAAAATATTTTTTGTACAAGCTTCCCTTAACACTGTCCTGGTATTCTCTGTGGAAAAGAGCAAGGTGGCCAATGTTCTGCTTTTCATACTTGACCATATTAGGTAAAACAAGAGTCAGCCAGTGATTGTCAAACTAACTTCAGCCTGGTGTTTGACTGGGACTTCTCTAATGTTGCTCTGTAACCAGAGAATGGATGAATAACTAACAGTTCACCATAACAACTTAAAAGGTGATGACGTGTCTCTGTTGTGTTCATGAATTGTTTCCGCTGCCACAAAGTGGCCAAAAAAACAACAGTTATTGCAGGTTTAGAATAAATGAACCAGTGGAGCGTTTTAATTGTGCAGAAAACATTTAAAACTAACAACAGCAACAAACTGTGAAATATCGATTGTGAGTCATCTTCATTTTATTTAGACGGACAACATTGTACAAGAAGAGTCATGTTGATTATCATAGTTATCAGTTTTGTTATCATATTTGGCCTTTGTAGTTTTATTAATGCAATGTCTGTAAAATAACGTGCAAAACATTTTGATATTGTTCGTGGAAAAATGTGTAAACTGAAGCTATCTTTTTTTTATATAATAATAATTGACAGCGGGATTCATAAACTAATATTTGTAACTCAGACACTAGCTTGTCTAACTGTAGTCACAAAATCACGTTTATTGTTTTATCTTACATATTTTTACAAATAATACTCAAAATTTCATATGAAACCAATCAATTGTAAATTTAGAATAACTCAACAGTTTTCTTCATACATGTGAAAACTCTGCTACGTGTATGAATAGCATTTCCCCGTTAGCCGCACGTTAGCCACCTCTGTGGCCGCTGATCTTCTGATTGATCCACGGCAGGTAGTCAAAGACTTTCGTGAATCCAAACGGATCTCTGCAGACACGCTGATTATCCAAAATGAAAGCGATGACACCGTAAATCCTTCCATTGAACACCACTCCTCCACCAGAGTCGCCCTGTGAGGGAGACCTACTGTTTAACATGCACTTTCATAAGTTAGGCAAATACTCTTTTTACATGTAAGTGGTCAAACTTGTAGTGACTTGTTGAACAGACATAAAGTTAGAAGCCGACTCACTTCACACACATCCACTCCAGGTCCTTGTCCACAGAACACGTGCTGGAAGGCTCTGGCCGGAGCTAACGGCGGACAGAGGACGGTCCAGGCGCTGGCGCAGTGGAGCGTCGCTGCTCTGTCAGGTTCTGGATGGGAAAGAAAAGAGAGGTTGTTTGATATATAAACACAGAAAGTCATCATTATATTCTGAAGTTGACGTAACTTACCATTGGAATAATTCATCCTTCTATAAAATGCATCTGAACAGCTTTTATAATTGTTAAGAATCAGCATCTTTAAATTAAGTTATCTGCTTTATTCAATAATCTATTTTTCTTGAATTGTGCCAAGAAGAAGTGTACTGGCAGATGTATGTAAACAATACAAATAAAAAAGGTTTTAATCTATCAATAATATGCATCATATATAGTACATGCTAAATGATAATAACACTAACTATGACTGAAAATAAACAAGTCATCTCACCTCGTTCCCCATTAGGGCCTCCAGCTGTGGCTCCACGACCTGCAATCTGAATTACCGCACCTCTGAAATACAATACAAATAAGAATACATGTTCCTCAGGGTTCCTCATGAGTGGAACGTTCAGACTCATTAGGAGAAAGATGTAGACTCACACTTCGGCAATATCTCTGGCGTTAGGAAGTGGAACGGGTCGGATCCGAGTGGCTTTATGGAGCTCCAGAAGCATGATGTCGTGGCGCCGGCCCTGATGGTCGTGAAAGAAATGAGGGGTGACGGATTCAGCTGTTCCTGGCCCTGGATGCACACCCAGAACTGCACTCATAGTCCTAGAGGAAGTCAAGAAGAACGAGGAACATCTTTGTTTTGTTATCATGAGTCATTATTGTGTTCTGTCTCGATATGTAGAAAAACACAAAGCTGTTCACACATCTAACTGAAACGTGCAGACCAATTCTGATGATACAAAAACAATGAAGATTTGAAACATATTCATTTATTAATACAGTTATGTAGTGTAGTGCCCCATGTTTGAAAAGAAACAAACAAACACTGCATAGGTTCCTCTATTCAATTCTCCTATTGTTCTAACAATAGAACCACAACTTCACAGAGAAAATATGTTCCTTAATGCAAATAAGTAAACAATAAAAACACATCCTGTCAAATTCAAGTATGAGAATACATACGGGTCATGTTTGACATTATTATTAATTAATTAGTATTATTATTATTACTAATAATTAAATAATAATCACAAAATATAATGAAAAAATGATATAACAATAAGAATAAATAAGAATAAAATAAATAAATAACAATACAAATTATTATTAATTATTATTAATGGTACACATTATTGGGCAGGGAATACAGTTTATATTTTTGTTAATGGATTTTTGTCTTATAAGATGCATTAAACACCACAAAAAAAAAAAAGCCTTCTTACCTTGAAGTGTTCCAGCAGTGTTCTGCAGTCAGAACCCACTTGGCGCTGATCAGAGAGCCGCCACAGAACCTGAAGCGTCCATCCGGTAAAGACGCTCTCACTTCCACGTGGTACAGACGCTCCTCTGAGTCGCATGTTTGTCCTCTGATGATCCTCTTCTGCAGATCCACCACCGAGCTCGTCGCCACGCCTGAAAGCACAAAGTCCTCCACCGTTGTGAACGATCAGAAAACAACAATTCACTGTGAAGGAACCGTTTCATAAAGCAGCGACTCACCGACCCACAGCACCAAGAGAAGAGATGCAAGGCCAGCCATCGCTGCCGTCGCCCTCTGAGGACTGAGGACTTCCCTCCTGGGGCCACGGTGATGGCTTCACACCTTCCTGTCGGCCTTTCAGCCACCAATCACATTGCAGAGTTTTACTGGCAGGTTCCCATTGGCTGAAAAGATCTGCACATGTATGCTAATGTTGATCGGTAACAAGAGGAACAGTCAACAATCTGGGCCAACTTATTCAGCTGATGAGGTAAATGTTGAGTTTAAAGCATGTGTAGTGCATCTAGATTCTAGAGGGTGGAATCAACCATTGCTCCCCTCATTGCACACATTGGCTCTGTTGTGTTATATTTTTATGTTGTATTTTATGAATCTGATGCCACCCAGTCGTCAGCATGGAGCCTCTTAGCGCTGCCACATAACTCAGAGCGAGCATTACAAACACATTTCAACTAAAGTGAGGCTCAATTGGATTTCTTTCCAATACAGAGATCCATATTTGTGTAGTTTCTTGTTTCTTATTGTTTACAGCTGAAGGTATTTTCTTTAAACCACTCAGAGAGCTTGTGCTGTTTTTGATTCGTCATCGTCGCAGCCGAAGTAAGAAGAGGAAGATGTGTTTAGACAGAGAGAACATTGCTGTTCACTCAATACGGTCGTTTCTTACAGTTTGTTAATTCAGTTCTTTAACTCATTCAATCCAGTTTCTAGAGTCAAACCATGTGTGTGGACTGGAGGACCGAGCTGGTAGTCAATTATTAAATAAGAGGAATACATTTTAATACCCTATTACAGTGAGAATATGTGTTAATACCCTATTACAGAGTGAGAATATGTTTTAATACCATATTACAGAGTGAGAATATGTTTTAATACCCTATTACAGAGTGAGAATATGTTTTAATACCCTATTACAGTGAGAATATGTTTTAATACCCTATTACAGAGTGAGAATATGTTTTAATACCCTATCACAGAGTGAGAATATGTTTTAATACCCTATCACAGAGTGAGAATATGTTTTAATACCCTATTACAGTGAGAATATGTTTTAATACCCTATTACAGAGTGAGAATATGTTTTAATACCCTATCACAGAGTGAGAATATGTTTTAATACCATATCACAGAGTGAGAATATGTGTTAATACCATATCTCTGTGAAACTTCCTAAACAAGAGCTTTTTACAAAGAATGTAGTCTAATCAAAATGTCTTCTCACCATAAACTGTTGGCTGAATTATAGATCATAAACAATGAAAACAAATTCTTATTGAAACTTGTTGGCATTGTATGTTTCTACAAACCACGGATACATTGGATGTCAACGTTTCTGCATTAAAATTAACTTGTATGTGTGTGTGTGTGTGTGTGTGTGTGTGTGTTTAATAAGGGGATATTGGTCTATATACCTGCATTACCTAAACAATAGTAATGCTACATACCCTACGGGTTAAACCACTATGAATATTATATTAAAAATAAAAGAAGGAATAATACATGGGAGAGAGAAATTACAAAACCAATGTTTGTTTCATCATCTTTTGAAACATTTGAAAGAGGAACCTTCTCTTCTCTCTTTGTGAACTCGTCTTCCCTTTCTTACTTCTGCTTTGTTGGTCCTTCTCTGTTTCTCCTGGAATCTGCAGGTTCAATCTGAAGACAGGATGATTTAACAGATACATTTGATAAGTATAAGAAATGTGAACGGCTGCTTATCAACTCTCTGGTTTCCACACAACAACAATTGATAAAGATGAAATATTAGCATGAATGCTAACTGCATGTGTTGACATGTTGTCACGGAGACGTGCAAAACGGATGCAGAGGGCACAAGGGTACTTGCCAGCAACCTTTCAGCAGATCAAATTTGATGACATACTTTGTGGCACCCACCTGGTCAATACGATCATCCATACGAGGAAATGGAACATAATCTGGCTTTGTCACCTTATTGACTTTTCAAAAATCTGAACAGAACCTGGGTGTCTTGTCACTTTTAGGCACCAACAAACATGGAGAAGCCCAGCTTGATGACGAAGGCACTGCAATCTCCTTATCAACAATATATTTGACCTCCGCCTCCAAATATATAAGAGAAACTCGATTAAAGTGCTGCCGAATCGGCTGCTCATCACCTACATCAACGTCGTGCTCTATCCAGTCAGTGCGGGAAGGCACGTCACCAAACAACCACCCGGGATATTTCAAAATCAGCTCTTCAAATTGCCCAGCCTGTGCTTCTGGCAAATAGCCGAACAACCCCCTTAATCTTTCAAGAGTCGCTGATTTTCGGCGGCGCTGCTTTTTGAACCAGAGAGCAACCCCTCGTCAGGCTCGAGAACAGCATCCTCCATGATCTCGACCGAAAGCCCATCCACTGCACCAACACCGGACCCACTACCACTAATGTCTGCTGCCACTCACCAGGAACATTTTCACAGGTTTCCTGCAACCAGGAGTTGAAATCAAATAGTTAATTTGTGTGTTAACTGTTTTGTATACTTGTTGTATATGGACCCGAATACTTTGCCTGGAAAGGTGAACTCACCAACGGGCAAAACTTCATCACCGGCACTAAACTCACGCATGGCAGCCCGGAGATCATACCACTGCTCCATGTTAGCCTGTGACGCAGCCAACAATTGTGTTGCCACGTCCCCTGCAGAATAAAGCAGATACCAAATCTCATTTGCATAATCAATAAGGCCAGTGGGCAGACCTGACTCCTCCCAACCATCCTTAAATACAGACGATGGACCCCGGACATTATGGCCAAACACTAGATAATTTAGGTAAACCCTGTACTCTCCTGTATTACCTCCCGTGCAGCTAAAAGCAACCACGGTAACCCCTCTTCCCAGTCTCCATCTAGCTCCGTGCAGTAAGAGCGCAAAAGAGACTTGAGTGTTTGGTGAAAGCGCTCCAAAGCACCTTGACTCTGTGCGTGATACGCAGATGACTGGTTTTGTCGAATACCCAACAGTTTCAACACTTCGGCCATTAGGTGAGAAGAAAAAGTTGACCCCTGTTCACTTTCTATGACTCTAGGGATGCGTCAAGGCCTTACCAACAGATCTTGCGGTTATTGTTCGTAAGGGATATGCTGCCGGGTACCTGGTGCTTTGACAAATAAGTTAGTAAATACTGGCTACCAGACCTTGCACAAGGGCAGCGGCCCACACAATGATTAGGTACTCAAATGGCTGACTGATAGCTGGGATTGGCTCCAGCGTAGCCGGCTTAATGACCTGATTCAGCTTACCAGTCAGCTGATACGTGCTACAGGTTTCATTGTGCATAGAAACATCCCTCTTCATTCGTGGTCAGAATAAATGGCGCAAAATCCGGAAACCCAAATGTACTCACCCATCATGAGCAAGTTTGATCACATGATCACAAAGCTTGGATGGAGTGACGACTTGACAAATGGGATCCCCGACAAAATCCTCTCCATGGGGCACCCACTTCCTCACCAAAATACCGTCCTGAAGAAAGTAGTCCCTGGAAACATGTTTCACCTCACCATCTGACAACACTGACCCGAAAAACTCTTCCAAGGACGGATCCGCTCTCTGACAACTGCCTATGAGACAAGGACAAAGGAAAATCAGGTAATTGCAAAACATTTTCCTCCACGTCCTCATCCACCCCCTTTGACTCAGCGCGACTTAATGACCGCGTCACCGCACATGGAGGGAAAACTTCAGGAAAACCCACAGCACTCTGAGTCTGAGGGAGAGGGCGTGACTATCGGAGGAGGAGGAGAAGGCATATGTGCCCAAACGCGACTGCCAGCCAAGTTGTTTCCAAAATGATGTCAATCCCTTCCAATGGTAACGCAGGTCTCACCCCAATAGGCATTTTGCCCTGCATCAAGGCACGGTCCAGATTCAGATTATGCGCTGGAACAGGCAACACCCTCAACCCCATTCCTCGCATCAGAATATTATCCCTGTATCCGTGTCATTCGAAAACGGCAAAATGGAGCCCCGAACATGAGAGTTGACAGCACCTGTAACCCTCAAAATCTTAACAGGCTCCTTAACGTCACTACCAGTCTGTGTTACGAACCCTTCCGAGACAACAGGCTGATGGGAGTCATTGAGGCCACCGACCATGCCAGATTCAGCATGTCCACCTTGCCAGTCGCACCCCAACAGGACCAGGAATGCTTGCAGAAGAAGGTGTCACCCCTCCGTCCCCAGCATATTGCCTCCTAGGCCCCAAGCTTTGGGCAGTCTTGCTTCCAGTGGCCGGCCTCATGGCAGCAATGGCACATATTTCCTCCCATTTCAGGAGCTCCCCGGGGCGCTTTACCAGCAAAACCACCAAAACAAGCAGATGACCTACCACCACCAACTTTCTGCCAGCCAGACTCCCACACAGAACTCAAAATGAATATGCATAAGATATGACTAGGTAATATTGATGACAACGTATTTTAACAAGCTGTAGGATATAAAATAAGAACAATAACAATACATTATGAACATCAAAAAGGTGTGTGTGTGTGTGTGTGTGTGTGTGTGTGTGTGTGTGTGTGTGTGTGTGTGTGTGTGTGTGTGTGTGTGTGTGTGTGTGTTTGTGTGTTTAATAAGGGTATATTGGTCTATATACCTACATTAACTCCTAAACAATAGTAATGCTACATACCCTGTGGGTTAAACCATTACTAATATTATATACAAAATAAAAGAAGGAATAATACATGGAGAGAAATTACAAAACCAATGTTTTTTTCATCATCTTTTGAAACATTTGAAAGAGGAACCTTCTCTTCTCTCTTTGTGAACTCGTCTTCCCTTTCTTACTTCTGCTTTGTTGGTCCTTCTCTGTTTCTCCTGGAATCTGCAGGTTCAATCTGAAGACAGGATGATTTAACAGATACATTTGATAAGTATAAGAAACGGCCTCGGCTGTGAACGGCTGCTTATCAACTCTCTGGTTTCCACACAACAACAATTGATAAAGATGAAATATTAGCATGAATGCTAACTGCATGTGTTGACACGTTGTCACGGAGACGTGCAAAACGGATGCAGAGGGCACAAGGGTACTTGCCAGCAACCTTTCAGCAGATCAAATTTGATGACATACTTTGTGGCACCCACCTGGTCAATACGATCATCCATACGAGGAAATGGAACATAATCTGGCTTTGTCACCTTATTGACTTTTCAAAAATCTGAACAGAACCTGGGTGTCTTGTCACTTTTATGCACCAACAAACACGGAGAAGCCCAGCTTGATGACGAAGGCACTGCAATCTCCTTATCAACAATATATTTGACCTCCGCCTCCAAATATATAAGAGAAACTCGATTAAAGTGCTGCCGAATCGGCTGCTCATCACCTACATCAACGTCGTGCTCTATCCAGTCAGTGCGGGAAGGCACGTCACCAAACAACCACCCGGGATATTTCAAAATCAGCTCTTCAAATTGCCCAGCCTGTGCTTCTGGCAAATAGCCAAACAACCCCCTTAATCTTTCAAGGGTCGCTGAATTTTTTGCCGACCAGAGAGCAACCCCTCATCAGGCTCGAGAACAGCATCCTCCATGCTCTCGACCGAAAGCCCATCCACTGCACCAACACCGGACCCACTACCACTAGTGTCTGCTGCCACTCACCAGGAACATTTTCACAGGTTTCCTGAAACCAGAAGTTGAAATCAAATAGTTAATTCGTGTGTTAACTGTTTTGTATACTTGTTGTATACGGACACGAATACTTTGCCTGGAAATGTCACCAACGGGCAAAACTTCATCACCGGCACTAAACTCACGCATGGCAGCCCGGAGATCATACCACTGCTCCATGTTAGCCTGTGACGCAGCCAACAATTGTGTTGCCAAGTCCCCTGCAGAATAAAGCAGATACCAAATCTCATTTGCATAATCAATAAGGCCAGTGGGCAGATCTGACTCCTCCCAACCATCCTTAAATACAGACGACGGACCCCGGACATTATGGCCAAACACTAGATAATTTAGGTTAAACCCTGTACTCTCCTGTATTACCTCCCGTGCAGCTGAAAGCAACCACGGTAACCCCTCTTCCCAGTCTCCATCTAGCTCCGTGCAGTAAGAGCGCAAAAGAGACTTGAGTGTTTGGTGAAAGCGCTCCAAAGCACCTTGACTCTGTGCGTGATATGCAGATGACTGGTTTTGTCGAATACCCAACAGTTTCAACACTTCGGCCATTAGGTGAGAAGACAAAGTTGACCCCTGGTCACTTTCTATGACTCTAGGGATGCGTCAAGGCCTTACCAACAGATCTTGCGGTTATTGTTCGTAAGGGATATGCTGCCGGGTACCTGGTGCTTTGACACATAAGTTAGTAAATACTGGCTACCAGACCTTGCACGGGGCAGCGGCCCCACACAATGATTAGGTACTCAAATGGCTGACTGATAGCTGGGATTGGCTCCAGCGTAGCCGGCTTAATGACCTGATTCAGCTTACCAGTTAGCTGATACGTGCTACAGGTTTTATTGTGCATAGAAACATCCCTCTTCATTCGTGGTCAGAATAAATGGCGCAAAATCCGGAAACCCAAATGTACTCACCCATCATGAGCAAGTTTGATCACATGATCACAAAGCTTGGATGGAGTGACGACTTGACAAATGGGATCCCCGACAAAATCCTCTCCATGGGGCACCCACTTCCTCACCAAAATACCGTCCTGAAGAAAGTAGTCCCTGGAAACATGTTTCACCTCACCATCTGACAACACTGACCCAAACAACTCTTCCAAGGACGGATCCGCTCTCTGACAACTGCCTATGAGACAAGGACAAAGGAAAATCAGGTAATTGCAAAACATTTTCCTCCACGTCCTCATCCACCCTCTTTGACTCAGTGCGACTTAATGACCGCGTCACCGCACATGGAGGGAAAACTTCAGGAAAACGCATAGCAATCTGAGTCTGAGGGAGAGGGCGTGACTATCGGAGGAGGAGGAGAAGGCATATGTGCTCAAATGCGACTGCCAGCCAAGTTGTTTCCAAAATGATGTCAATCCCTTCCAATGGTAACGCAGGTCTCACCCCAATAGGCATTTTGCCCTGCATCAAGGCACGGTCCAGATTCAGATTATGCGCTGGAACAGGCAACACCCTCAACCCCATTCCTCGCATCAGAATATTATCCCTGTATCCGTGTCATTCGAAAACGGCAAAATGGAGCCCCGAACATGAGAGTTGACAGCACCTGTAACCCTCAAAATCTTAACAGGCACCTTAACGTCACTACCAGTCTGTGTTACGAACACTTCCGAGACAACAGGCTGATGGGAGTCATTGAGGCCACCGACCATGCCAGATTCAGCATGTCCACCTTGCCAGTCTCACCCCAACAGGACCAGGAATGCTTGCAGAAGAAGGTGTCACCCCTCCGTCCCCAGCATATTGCCTCCTAGGCCCAAGCTTTGGGCAGTCTTGCTTCCAGTGGCCTGCCTCATGGCAGCAATGGCACATATTTCCTCCCATTTCAGGAGCTCCCCGGGGCGCTTTACCAGCAAAACCACCAAAACAAGCAGATGACCTACCACCACCAACTTTCTGCCAGCCAGACTCCCACACAGAACTCAAAATGAATATGCATAAGATATGACTACGTAATATTGATGACAACATATTTTAACAAGCTGTAGGATATAAAATAAGAACAATAACAATACATTATGAACATCAAAAAGGTGTGTGTGTGTGTGTGTGTGTGTGTGTGTGTGTGTGTGTGTGTGTGTGTGTGTGTGTGTGTGTGTGTGTTTGTGTGTTTAATAAGGGTATATTGGTCTATATACCTGCATTAACTCCTAAACAATAGTAATGCTACATACCCTGTGGGTTAAACCATTATTAATATTATATTAAAAATAAAAGAAGGAATAATACATGTGAGAGAAATTACAAAACAAATGTTTTTTTCATCATCTTTTGAAACATTTGAAAGAGGAACCTTCTCTTCTCTCTTTGTGAACTCGTCTTCCCTTTCTTACTTCTGCTTTGTTGGTCCTTCTCTGTTTCTGCTGGAATCTGCAGGTTCAATCTGAAGACAGGATGATTTAACAGATACATTTGATAAGTATAAGAAATGTGAACGGCTGCTTATCAACTCTCTGGTTTCCACACAACAACAATTGATAAAGATGAAATATTAGCATGAATGCTAACTGCATGTGTTGACACGTTGTCACTGAGACGTGCAAAACTGATGCAGAGGGAACGAAGAGCGTCTCAGTCTGAAGCTGCTGCCACTGACAATGATGCTTTATTTATGCATTGCTGTCAGAGTGTTGGCATGAATATGTTCATCATGTCACGTTTGTATAGCAAACAAACACTTTTTTAAATGATGAATTTAATCTTTGTAATATGATGACAATGGAAATCTCAGAAAACATTCAGTATTACACAAACACCACAACTGCTGATGCTGCAATTATTTATACTACTATTAATACTACTACTATCACACACATTACTAGTTTAGTTTCATTTTAATTCTTAATATAATATGATAAAACTGAAAATAAACAACTACAACTACTACTACTACTACAACTACTGCTATGACTACTACTGCTACTACTACTATACTACTACTACTACGACTACAACTACTACTACTACTTATTATACTACTACTACTGCTACGACTACTAATACTACTACTTATACTACTACTACTACTACTACTACTACTACTACTACTACTACGACTACTACTGCTACTACTACTGTACTACTACTACGACTACTACTATTACTACTACTACTACTACTTATTCTACTACTACTGCTACTACTACTACTGCTACTACTACTACTACTACTACTACTTCGATTACTACTGCTACTACTACTATACTACTACTAAGACTACTACTACTACTACTAGAAAGTCTGGGTAGGACTCTCTGGCGCAGCACTTAACTGGTTTGAATCCTACTTGAAGGACCGACAATACTTTGTGTCGGTAGCTAATTACACATCAGAGCTGACTAGGATGACATGTGGTGTTCCCCAAGGCTCAATACTGGGGCCTCTTCTGTTCAACATCTACATGCTTCCACTGGCTCAGATTATGAAAAACAACAAAGTGTATTATTATAATTATGCAGATGACACACAAATCTACATAACTATATCACCAGGGGACTATAGTCCCATACAGGGCTGGCTAAATGCATTGAAGAAATCAATAACTGGATGTGCCAGAATTTTCTTCAATTAAACAAAGATAAAACAGAAGTTATTGTTTTTGGTCCCAAGGACGAACGATTGAAAGTCAGCGCTCAGCTTCAATCACTGACGTTAAAAACCTCAAACCAAGCCAGAAATCTAGGTGTAGTTATGGATTCAGACCTCAACCTGAACAGCCATATCAAGACAATTACAAAATCAGCCTACTACCACCTGAAGAATATATCAAGGGTTAGAGGACTTATGTCTCAACAGGATTTGGAGAAACTTGTCCATGCATTTATCTTCAGTAGACTGGACTACTGTAACGGTGTGTTCACAGGCCTCTGTAAAAAGTCAATCAGAAAGCTGCAGCTGATTCAGAACGCTGCAGCTCGAGTCCTCACTAAGACCAGGAAAGTGGATCACATCACACCAGTTCTGAGGTCTTTGCACTGGCTTCCTGTCAAACAAAGAATTGACTTTAAAATCCTGCTGCTGGTTTATAAAGCACTGTATGGTTTAGGGCCTAAGTATGTTTGTGATCTGCTGCTACCTTATGAACCATCCCGACCCCTCAGGTCGTCTGGGACTGGTCTACCTTATGAACCATCCCGACCCCTCAGGTCGTCTGGGACTGCTCTACTTTCTGTTCCAAGAGTCAGAACTAAACATGGAGAAGCAGCATTCAGCTTTTCTGCTCCACATATCTGGAACAAGGTCCCTGAAAGCTGCAGGTCTGCTGAGACCCTCAGCTCCTTTAAGTCCAGATTGAAGACTTTTCTGTTTGCTGTTGCCTTTAATTGATCCAGATTCAATTGCTGCATCTCACTACTGCATTTTATTTCTTTAACTGCACTGCAACTTTTATTCAATTTTTATTTTTTATTTAGCTTTTTGACTGTTTTAATGTTTTCTTAACTGTTTTAAATCCTGTTTTCTCTGCATTATGTTTTGATGCTCTTAATGGTTTTATGTGAAGCACTTTGAATCGCCTTGTTGTTGAAATGTGCTATACAAATAAACTTGCCTTGCCTTGCCTTACTACTACTGCTACTACTACTATACTACTACGACTACTACTATTACTACTACTATACTACTACTACTACTACTACACTCACACACATTGAGCATCTTCACAGACCTTTATTAAAGGTACAGTAACGTTTTCACTTGGTTCCTCTAAATGAACTCCTCTCATTCAACATGTGGACTTGAAACCAACTTTAACTAATTTCTTCATTATGAACTTCAACAATATCTGAGCAGCCAATGGGGTCGTGTTGTGAACCTTCATGAGCTGATTGGTGGCTGGACGGCCAACAGGACAGAGGAACACATTTAAAAAGGCAGCAGTTCCACCAGGAGGGCAGTCACTGGAAGAGATGGGTGCCATGACGGGTCTTCTCCTTCTGCTGTGGGCCGGTGAGTGATCACCTGCTGCTGGCTTTAACCCTTCATGTGCCTTCAGATGGACTGTACTAGTCTGTAGTCCTTGTGTTCCATAGGACTTCAGCCACAGCTCACATGTGTGTTCATACCTTTCTAGACTTGTTCTCTACAACAACCTGTTCTGACTGAGAGTCACCTGCTGGAGGACTTTGTGTTTCAGGTGTCACGGTGGGCTCGGTGCTGGATCTGCAGAAGAGGGTCATCGGAGGTAGAGATTGTTCTGATAGTGAACGTCAGTACCATGTGATTTTGACAAGTCGCAATGACAAAAAGGAGAACATCTGTGGAGGCTCTCTGATCAGTAAACAGTGGATTCTGACTGCAGCTCACTGCTGGTTACGGAAAGGGTGAGAAAGTGACAACTTTACTTTAAACTAGTCTCCACAAGTTTCTCCTTCAGTCTGAAAGCAGCAGTCAGCAGTGATCTGATTGATAAGCGTGGCATTCCCATTGTGAAGATATCATTGATGAGGTTCATGTTCACTAACTAATATTTCACCACGATGCATCTCCAGTAACTCACTGATGTTTCTCTGTCTTTCACTGATTTATAGGTCTATGTCAGCATATGTAGGTTTACCCCCAAACGTAAAAGGAAAGGAAATCACAAGACGTGAGATTTATAAGGATGACATCGGGGAACATGACATCATGCTGCTGCAGCTACCTGAAGACATAACGGACATTACACCTGTTAAACTTCCTGAGGACTGTACAAACAATCCTCTCAACATGTGAGTTGTGATCTTTAATAAGTGTGACTGTTCTGTTATGAAACAGTATAGTTTCAATATTGTCAGTCACATTTCTATTAATACTGCAACCATTAATGCTTTTATTACCACCATTATTATATCCTCATTTCTTTCTATTATTGGATCTTCTGCTGCCATTACTTCTCTCTTATGAATCATTTCATTGAATGTTGTAATTATATTATTATATTATTAATGCTGGTGTTAATATTGACATATTAACATATTGACATAATAATAATCAGCATTTCATGGTTAAATAGCTCATCATACCATCTACTGTTTTAAATCAGGAATGAGTCAAACACGCTCTAGATCAGCTAGTGAGAATTAGGACCTGAATCCATCATCAACACTAAATACATATACACATTAGTGTTCAGCTGAATAAAAGTAGTTTGGGGGTTTAATTACTCTTTAAATGTAAAATTGTTGTTTTTATTAATTAGAAAGCTGCTAATAAGTTCATGTTAATATTCTTTTTTTTTCTTTCAGAGGTGATAAAGTTCAGATTGCAGGTCATTCAGCCACAGCTGCACACATCTTTCAAAATTGTGAGATCAATCTTGTTTATTTTATTATAACGTTTGTCTATGTTTATGACTTTTACTCATATGTGTTTCCACTGCTGACTCATATTTCCATAAACCCTCTGACCTGTGGGTCATTGATGTTCTGGTCAACATGAATGTGTAAGAGACTGAATGTCTCAGTGATGAAGCTAGAACATGCTGGCATCAGGTGGAAGTAGACGACCTGATGAATCCACTGGGACCAACCAGGATGCATGTTTATTAAAGAATGCATTGCTATGAATAGTTGTGTTTATTTGCTGGTGGAAGGATTTCCTGTGAACAAGTTGAGTAGATGATGATGAAAGTTGTTGTTTTTGTAATGTAGGAAGACTGTTTTTCTATTCCCATCTAGTATGGGGTAAACAAGGTACACCAGATAAACTCCAATGTGGAGACATGACCATTGTCAAATGTGGTGAGCTCGAAAGGTGTGTGAAGACGAAGGGCGCAGAACCCTTGACGTTCAGGAAAGAGGAATCCTTGTTGTGTTACAAAGACGATACAGTGAAGACCGCTATAGTGAGTTGACATGGCTTTTAACTTTATATCTTTTCTACAAGTCATGACAAGTTTTACCAATTCATACTAAATGAGTATTTCACTTAATACCAAAGTCTACACCAAAAATATATACTTCTGTCTCACAGGGTGACTCTGGTGGAGGAGTGGTGTCCAATGGCAGGATTTATGGTGTCCATACAGCCAGTCCTGGCAAAGACTGTGTTGGAGCAGCTGTATCAATGAACGTCTGTTATAAAGAGTACCTGGAGTGGATCTATGAGAAGACCGGTATCCCCAAATCCCGAAAGAGGGGAGCCAGTGATGGACCGGGTTCAAGCCTTAACCCCAAAGCCCCCAAAAAGGGGTCCTAACAGCTTTCTGTACCTCTTGTTCCCCGTCTTCATGTAGTCATATGAACCCCAAATGAGTTCTAATACTTGTGTTATTTTATATGATTAATTTCAGATTTTCTTTCACTTTCATGCTAATTATTTGTTAGTCATTGTATTGAATAACAACAAAGCATCAAATATAATAGTCTCCTATTCTTTTAACAACATTGATAACAATGATAATAAACATGACTTATTTTACAATGTTGTCAGTTTAAATAAAATGAAGATGACTCACAATTTCAGTTTGTTGTTGTTTTCGTTTTCACTGTCAGAAAAAATAACATGAACAGTTTTCTGTAATATTTAAAGCTCCACTAATCAATATCTCTGAACCTATTATATGAGTTATGTTTGGCCATGTAGGGGCAGCATGTTCTTATAATAACATTTATTATAGCTGCTTTACTTACTTCCTTAGTATTTGTGGGGTCAAATATCACACCTGTTTAGCTTCAATGAACACGGTGCAGCTGATCCTTGTGCATGAATGTCTGCTACAATCAATAACTAATAACTAATGCTTCTGTTGACCATATCAAATAAAGTAAAGTAATCAATGAGGGAAACGTCTGGATTATCTTAGTCTCCTCCCTGAGCTGTGTCTCTGCTGCAGCTTCACCTGCTGACAAACTACAAGAACTAACTTCCTGTTGTTTTTACAACAGCTGCATGACCTTTGACCTCATGGAGGATGTGTGGCTGTAATGACCACTGCAGCCTGTAGGGGGCGCACACAGGATGTGGAACTGATCCTACCAGACTACGGGTTGTTTCTACAGGGATTCACATTCCTTTACAACCAAGACAACACACAGCACAGTGTGTGTGTGTGTGTGTGTGTGTGTGTGTGTGTGTGTGTGTGTGTGTGTGAGTGTGTGTGTGTGTGTGTGTGTGTGTGTGTGTGTGTGTGTGTGTGTGAGTGTGAGTGTGAGTGTGTGTGTGTGTGTGTGTGTGTGTGTGTGTGTGTGTGTGTGAGTGTGAGTGTGAGTGTGAGTGTGAGTGTGTGAGTGAGTGTGAGTGTGTGTGTGTGTGTGTGTGTGTGTGTGTGTGTGTGTGTGTGTGTGTGTGTGTGTGTGTGTGTAGATATCTACCTACCTATCCAACAGGGGACTTAAACGTTGTTACAAGCTGAGTCTGACCTCAGGGAATAAAACCGCTGCAGCGCTGAGCTGACCAGTCTTTGAAAGAGAAGGACCGACCTCTTCATGAGCTGAGTGACACACTATGGTTGGCAGACCAGGGCCCTATTTTTGTACCTGGCTAAACAAAGTCAAGCAAATGTCCTAATCTCCAGATTAAATTAGCGAGATGATTGACATCAGGCTAACTTGGTTTCTTCACGGCTGATCCGCGCTGAAACGGTCTCGTTAATTCTAGCCAGACGTCAGTCCTCTGGATAAATGCGCGTGTCCGCTCCTCTTCAGAAGGGATAATAATCGAGCACTGACACCACGATCTTCTAACAGTACAATGCCAAATAAACTCAGAGGAACCTTTTTTTATTTCTCCGATGAGAAGCAGGAGATGATCATGAAGACATATGAGGAAGTCAATACCTTAATCATTCACAGCAAACGCATTGTGAATATTCCAACGTTTTTGTAACATTGTTGCCGTGAACGCAGCTTAACTCCGCCCCGCTGAGACATAAGCGCCGCAAATATATCAGACAAGTTAAATGTCAGTGTTGGGAAAATGTATTGGCAAATTTTAAGTCCTTCATCACCCAGATCAATCAGATTATATTTACGAATAAATATATACTTATGAGGATATATGTACTGTATGCGCGTATGAATCATGTACTATATGTATATACATGCATGTGTATATTTCTATATAACTAGGAGTTTGAATATGTGTATGGGCGGATCAGTATATATGTATTATTCATAATCAGAAATTCAATCAATTGAAGCAGTGAAAATAAATTGTGTGTGATTCTCTGTATTCTTATCATGAGTCCACCTTAATCACGTTCTACAATAATGATATGTATGGTGTACTAATAACACTGTCATATAATTATGAGTGCTTTCAACACATCCATAAGTTTCTTAAGAGCTAAATAAACTTAAGAACAGCGCGGCATGCAGCGGGTGAGAGTCTCTGTCTGTGAGACGGCGATCAGCTGCGTCTGTGGTGATCAGTGTCCGCGGCTCCAGAAGCTCTCGTAAATAAATGATTCCTTGAAGGCAGAATCTATTGCGCCGCGTACAGGAAGTCATGATGATGTGAGGACGTACAGGAAGTCATGATGATGTGAGGACGTACAGGAAGTCATGAGGATGTGAGGACGGATCTTGGCGATCTCAAAGAACTCTCTCCCAATAAAACTAATATAACTAATACCGCTCCTTCATCAATGAGGAAGTGAGCTGCCTTTTTTGTCCGGTGGGAGTGGCCAGCTTATCCAGTGAATTTCAGTAAGCCTGCCAGGGAGCAGTTTTACATTTTTAGCTGTGTTGCTATGGTGATTTATCTAAGCTTGCTTCGAGAAACTGAATAAGCCAGACCTACGTCATCTTATCCTGACAATTAGCCCGCTAACTCAGTAAGCCAGGTACGAAAAATAGGGCCCTGGCCTCTAGTTGATCTTATCATCATCTCACACTGAACATGAGCCTGCAAGGCAAAGAGCAGGTAGTAGCACAACCGGACGCACAATGAACCCGTTCTGTGTGAAGCTTTGTCTCTTTGAGACACAACTACTAACGTCACCTCTGCTCTTCCTCACACTGTCTGAAATCTAAGAAGCTTTTCCAGAGGTCAACCTTTCTGCGAAAAAGAGTATATATGTGTCTGTCATCACATCAAATGACAGAACTCAGTAAGCGCTTCCAAGATCTTTCTGCCATTGAGAAAGAATTCAAGCTGTTCTCGACTCCCTTCCTGATGATGCAGAAGAAGCGAAGAGAGTCTGAACTGATGGAGATGCAGTGATGATTCTCTAAAGAAACAGCTTCAGTTTCTCTCCCTGCCGACTTCTACTGGAGCTTGGAAAAAGGCCAAATACATATATATATATATATATATATATATATATATATATATATATATATATATATATATATATATATATATATATTATATATTTAAAATATATTATATATTTTAAAAAAATAAAAATAAAAAAAAATATATATATATATGTAAAAGCATAATTTACCTCATTTGATTCATTTTGCGATATACCTCACCTGAGCGGCCCAGACTTTCGTATATTTTTCTGTTTGTGGCCCTCGGTGAAAAAAGTTTGGACACCCCTGATCTAGATTCTAGAGGGTGGAATCAACCATTGCTCCCCTCATTGCACACATTGGCTCTGTTGTGTTATATACATAGTTTTATGTTGTATTTTATGAATGTGATGTCACCCAGTCGTCAGCATGGAGCCTCTTAGCGCTGCCACATAACTCAGAGCGAGCATTACAAACACATTTCAACTAAAGTGAGGCTCAATTGGATTTCTTTCCAATACAGAGATCCATATTTGTGTGGTTTCTTGTTTCTTATTGTTTACAGCTGAAGGTATTTTCTTTAAACCACTCAGAGAGCTTGTGCTGTTTTTGATTCGTCATCGTCGCAGCCGAAGTAAGAAGAGGAAGATGTGTTTAGACAGAGAGAACATTGCTGTTCACTCAATACGGTCGTTTCTTACAGTTTGTTAATTCAGTTCTTTAACTCATTCAATCCAGTTTCTAGAGTCAAACCATGTGTGTGGACTGGAGGACCGAGCTGGTAGTCAATTATTAAATAAGAGGAATACATTTTAATACCCTATTACAGTGAGAATATGTGTTAATACCCTATTACAGAGTGAGAATATGTTTTAATACCCTATTACAGAGTGAGAATATGTTTTAATACCATATTACAGAGTGAGAATATGTTTTAATACCCTATTACAGTGAGAATATGTTTTAATACCCTATTACAGAGTGATAATATGTTTTAATACCATATTACAGAGTGATAATATGTTTTAATACCCTATTACAGTGAGAATACATTTTAATACCCTAATACAGAGTGATAATATGTTTTAATACCATATTACAGAGTGAGAATATGTTTTAATACCCTATTACAGAGTGAGAATATGTTTTAATACCCTATTACAGAGTGAGAATATGTTTTAATACCATATTACAGAGTGATAATATGTTTTAATACCCTATTACAGTGAGAATACATTTTAATACCCTAATACAGAGTGATAATATGTTTTAATACCATATTACAGAGTGAGAATATGTTTTAATACCCTATTACAGAGTGAGAATATGTTTTAATACCCTATTACAGAGTGAGAATATGTTTTAATACCCTATTACAGAGTGAGAATATGTTTTAATACCATATTACAGAGTGATAATATGTTTTAATACCCTATTACAGAGTGAGAATATGTTTTAATACCCTATTACAGAGTGAGAATATGTTTTAATACCCTATTACAGAGTGAGAATATGTATTAATACCCTATCACAGAGTGAGAATATGTATTAATACCATATCTCTCATACGCACAGTCCTGGGAGGTGCACATATGGACGTGCACCAGCTGATGTAGTCACTCACAGTCTCTGTGTATTCATGGGGGCCGTTAGTGGCCTCTTTGAAAGTGCTCCATTTTGTGGCCTCCAAGCAGCCCTGCAGGCTAGCCTGTGCCCCATCAGTCCTGGGCCCTGTTTCTCGTACCTGGCTAAACAAAGTCAAGCAAATGTCCTAATCTCCATCTTAAATTAGCGAGATGATTGACATCAGGCTAACTTGGTTTCTTCACGGCTGATCCGCGCTGAAACGGTCTCGTTAATTCTAGCCATACGTCAGTCCTCTGGATAAATGCGCGTGTCCGTTCCTCTTCAGAAGGGATAATAATCGAGCACTGACACCACGATCTTCTAACAGCACAATAGCAAATAAACTCAGAGGAACCTCTTTTTATTTCTCCGATGAGAAGCAGGAGATGATCATGAAGACATATGAGGAAGTCAATACCTTAATCATTCACAGCAAACGCGTTGTGAATATTCCAACGTTTTTGTAACATTGTTGCCGTGAACGCAGCTTAACTCCGCCCCCGCTGAGACATAAGCGCCGCAAATATATCAGACAAGTTAAATGTCAGTGTTGGGAAAATGTATCCGCAAATTTTAAGTGCTTCATCACCCAGATCAATCAGATTATATTTACGAATAAATATATACTTATGAGGATATATGTACTGTATGCGCGTATGAATCATGTACTATATGTATATACATGTATGTGTATATTTCTATATAACTAGGAGTTTGAATATGTGTGTGGGCGGATCAGTATATATGTATTATTCATAATCAGAAATTCAATCAATTGAAGCAGTGAAAATAAATTGTGTGTGATTCTCTGTGTTCTTATCATGAGTCCACCTTAATCATGTTCTACAATAATGATATGTATGGTGTACTAATAACACTGTCATATAATTATGAGAGCTTTCAACACATCCATAAGTTTCTTAAGCGCTAAATAAACTTAAGAACAGCGCGGCATGCAGCGGGTGAGAGTCTCTGTCTGTGAGACGGCGATCAGCTGCGCCGTGTGGTGATCAGTGTCCGCGGCTCGAGAAGCTCTCGTAAATAAATGATTCCTTGAAGGCAGAATCTATAGCGCTGCGTACAGGAAGTCATGATGATGTGAGGACGGATCTTGGCGATCTCAAAGAACTCTCTCCCAATAAAACTAATATAACTAATACCGCTCCTTCATCAATGAGGAAGGGAGCTGCCTTTTTTGTCCGGTGGGAGTGGCCAGCTTATCCAGTGAATTTCAGTAAACCTGCCCGGGAGCAGGTTTACATTTTTGGCTGTGTTGCTATGGTGATTTATCTAAGCTTGCTTCGAGAAACTGAATAAGCCAGACCTACGTCATCTTATCCTGACAATTAGCCCGCTAACTCAGTAAACCAGGTACGAGAAACAGGGCCCTGGTGTTAAAGGTTCTGACTGTGACTGGCTTTGTCTTGAGCCTTTTGTTGTAAACTGGTTTGAGCCAGATTGTCAGGTGGTCAGACTTTCCAAAATGGGGTTTTGGTTCAGCTGAGAAGGCCTTTCTGATGTTGCTGTAGCAGTGATCCAATGTATTATTTCCCCTGGTGGGGAAGGTCACAAACTGATGCAGCGTCAGGATAAGTGTTTTCATGCTCACTGATCATGTCATGTAGCTCCTTCAGTGCAGCCTCCTCCTTGGCAGAGGGGGGGATATACACGACACTCACAATGATGCATTGCAGTTCTCTGGCCAGATAAAATGGCCTTAGCCTCAAAGTCAGATATTCCACATGTTCAGAACAAGATTTTGAGATGATCTTACAGTCGGTACACCAGGATTGTTTGACGAGGGCGGCCATTCCTCCTCCGCGGGTCTTGCCGCATTCCGCAGCGCATCGGTCCTCTCTGAAGACCGTGTAGCCGTCTGGTGTTATCGCCTCGTCGGGTGTTGTCTCCCCCAGCCAGGTTTCACAGAAACACAATATGGAGCAGACCTGAATGTCCTTCTGCGTGGAGATCCGAGCGTGAAGTTCGTCCATCTTATTATCCAGAGACTGAACGTTTGCAAACAGTATGATCGGGAGGGTTAGCCTTCCTTTGCAAACCAAGCGCCGGAGCCTTCGGTCTGCTCCTCCCCGTCTGCCGCACCTCCGCTTCGGCCTGATGTTCTCAGGAGAGCTCCCTGTCGGGGGCCGGCCTAGCGTCGAGTCAGCATAGCATGTTAAGCTCAGGGTAGGGTTCCAGCGTGTTCGGGGTAAAAAGTCCGAGATGACTACGCTCTCTCAGCTGTAATAAGATCACCCGATCATAGATGACCTTTGCACGGTGTGCCTTAACTCGGCCCACAAAAGTAAATTTAAGAAAAAAACTAAGAAGTAACTTGACTCGGGGAGCTCCGCAACGTCGCCCTCTGGGGAGCGCCATCTTGGTTGACTGAATAGATTCAAGTCTCAATGCAAACGTCCAGACTGACACACAACTCTACACAGAGCTCACGAGTCCTACTTCTACTGCAAGGCTTCACTTCATCAAGTTTAGGAGCGTCATCAAGACGCTGTGATGTTTATTCTAAAGCAGATGAGATGTAAGTCAGTGATAACTGAGATCAGCACATATCATTCATAAATTACCTGGAAGTCACTGCTAATATTAATCATTCAGATTCTACAGCTCACCAAGTAAAACGCTTTTAGTTTGTTTAACCCCGAGTCTTCCAAGAAAAAGATTTGCCATATCAAAAAATAAATAAAAAATGTAATAAAAAAAGCAGGCTTGAAAAACAAAACAAAAGCATAACCCTTCTCCTGCCCTTTCCCCACAAATAATAAGGAAGTAAGTAAAGCATTTATAATAAATGTTATTATAAGAACACACTGCCCCCATGTGGCTAAAATAAATCATATTATAGGTTTAAAGATATTGATTAGTGGAGCTTTAAATGTCACAGAAAAACTGTTCATGTTATTTTTTCAGACACTGAAAACAAAAACAACAACAAACTGAAATTGTGAGTCATCTTCATTTTATTTAAACTGACAACATTGGACAATAAGTCATGTGTATTATCATTGTTATCAATATTGTTAAATAGCAGACTATTATATTTGATGCTTTGATGTTATTCAATACCAAGACTACCAAGAGATAATACCAAGAGATATATGAATCTGTTGAATTTACATGTTAAAATCTAAATTTGTTTAAATTAGAATGTTTAAACTAACCGTTATAACTCAGTCATATAATATAAGTTATTGTTTTTATTTAAGTGCTTTACTAACATTTAATCAATAGTAAATGTATCAATTGCAAATTTAGAGTAACTCAACAATTTTCTTAATGCTTGTTAATGACAGAACATTTCCCAGTAGAGCTCAGCCTTCCCATCCCTGTCTGTTACTGGGAGTACTGGTAGTCTCACGGATCCAATCCGCGTACTCTTTATGACAGATGTTCATGAATCCAAATGCTTCAACACAGGCATGGATAGGATCACCAGTCAATACATTGACACCATAAAACATGTCTCTGAACAGCACTCCTCCACCAGAGTCACCCTGTGAGAGAGATGTAAATACTGTTTAATACAGACTTTTGTATCATGTATTGAAATACTCATTATGTATAGTCAACTGGTCAAACTTGTAATGATTTGCAGAAAAGATATAAAGTTAAAAGCCATGTCAACTCACTGGAGAGACATCCACGTTGTCTCTTTGGCCACAGAACCAGTGTTGATATTTATAGAACTCCCAATCCTCTGGGTTGTTGTTCTTCAGACACGTTTCGACCTCAGTACAGTTGACAATGTTGGTGCGTGCACATTGGAGTATCAGTGATGAACCTTTTACTAGATGAGAATAGAAAAACAGTCTTTCTACATTACAAAAACAACAACTTTCATCATCATCTACTCAACTTGTTCACAGGAAATCCTTCCACCAACAAATAAACACAACTATTCATAGCAATGCATTCTTTAATAAACATGCATCCTGGTTGGTCCCAGTGGATTCATCAGGTCGTCTACTTCCACCTGATGCCAGCATGTTCTAGCTTCATCACTGAGACATTCAGTCTCTTACACATTCATGTTGACCAGAACATCCATGACCCACAGGTCAGAGGGTTTATGGAAATATGAGTCAGCAGTGGAAACAAAAGTCATAAACATAAACAATCGTAATAATAAAATAAACAAGATGCATCTCACCTCTTGCATTATTAGGGCCAACATATGTGGATGCATGACCTGCAATCTTAACTACAGCACCTCTGAAAGACAAGAAAAAGGGTTGAAATTTTAGCAGATTTATAATTAATAAAAACAACAACTTTACATGTAAAGAGTAATTAAACCCCCAACCTTATTTTATTCAGCTGAACACTGATGTGTATATGTATTTAGTGTTGTTGATGGATTCAGGTCATAATTTTCAGGTCAATAATTTGGTGTGGTTTAGCCGCAAGGGCTAACAGAGCATTCCAACGATTGTTCTGCAAATCTTGAATCAACTTCTATTTCTTCCGTACGTATTTTGGACCTCTAAAACTCCTTCATATATTCAGCTTCAGAAACCGTTCAGCTATTAAAATATTCAGCTACTTAAGGACACAATGGCTATATCTTTTCATATTTTAACTATTCAAATTTTTGGATTATTAAGCTTTTTATGATTTTTTGAATTATCAATGGGATCCAATCAAATGTTGACAAAACCTTCAGCTATTATTATTTAATTGTCTATACTTTTTCATCTGTCAGCGTTTTCGTTTTATGCTTTTTTCGGACCTTTTCTGACTTTAACATTGTTGTGTATTGCGCAGCTCAGAGTGGTGATGTCATAGCTAGAGTGCGGGGAAGCTTCAGGATTTCACGAAAAAAATATCTGACTTTTGCCATCTACTCCACAATACTAACTTTTTGGGCATAATTTATAAATCAAAACGTAGGAAATATTGTCTTATGTCGTACATTGGGTCAATTTGCATCCAACAGATTCAGACGAGTTTAAATCAGACTATAAGTGAGAGGAAGTCCACCTCCTCCTCCATTACCCTCCATGTTAAATATCCCTTAAAAAATGTCTCCCACAGACGATCGTACCTGATTTTTAATCACTCTTAGAGACACATGTTTTACACTAGAGACCCACCAGTCACAGAATCTGTTCATCAAGTCGTCCTTCCTCTCAGTACTAAGATAACCAGGGGTGCGGGAAAAAAACGTAGAAAAATAAATCATGAAAATATTATAGCTAGATAACCAGGGAAATAAACTTAGACTATTTTTGGGGGGGAAATTCTTATTCTAGATAACCAGGGGCGCGAAACTCTGGGGCGTCGGAACTTGGGTTTTAACCCAGGGATGGGGGCTTAAGTGTGGGTCCACGGGGTCGGGGGGTGTGCCGGGTCACAGGGGGAGCTCTGGAGGTAGGGTCTGGTCCAAGGGGGGGGTCACTTAGCATGTATATATATGATAAAGAGTCTGTTTCTGCCCTTCGTCAAGGTTCGAAGACCCTAACCTTAAAGTTGTTATCAGAGCTGCGCATGTCCCAGCCCAGTGTGCCTCTGTCGACCACACTAGATATTGAGGAGATGGGTGAGCCGTGCCTCCCAGCACCAGAGGTCGATATGGAAGTCTGCAGCCCAGAAAAGTGTTCTCTAGTCCGGCTAGAGAATAATAAACTCAACCGTTGCCTGGACATGAAGGATAAAGAGGCTGTTTTGGCAGTAAAACGCCTCCAGAAAATGAGTAAGAAGCTGCGTTATTTCTACTCTAAGGAGGACTTTGTGTTTCAGGTGTCACGGTGGGCTCGGTGCTGGATCTGCAGAAGAGGGTCATCGGAGGTGAAGATTGTCCCAGTACGGAGCGTCTGTACCATGTGGAGTTGAGAAGTCGATATGGCACCCATGATGTTGGTCTCTGTGGAGGCTCTCTGATCAGTGACCAGTGGATTCTGACTGCAGCTCACTGCTGGAAGGATGGACCTGGATGGTGAGAAAGTGACAACTTTACTTTAAACTAGTCTCCACAAGTTCCTCCTTCAGTCTGAAAGCAGCAGTCAGCAGTGATCTGATTGATAAGCGTGGCATTCCCATTGTGAAGATATCATTGATGAGGTTCATGTTCACTAACTAATATTTCACCACGATGCATCTCCAGTAACTCACTGATGTTTCTCTGTCTTTCACTGGTTTGTAGGACTATGAAAGCATATTTAGGTCGATCCCCCAACGCAAGAGAAGTGGAAATCACGGAACATGTGAATTATACGGACGTCAAACAGAAGAAACATGACATCATGCTGCTGAAGCTACGTGAAGCTATAACGGACATTCCACCTGTTCTTCCTCCTAAGTGTGATAGTAGTCCTGTGCTAGCGCTAGCTCCGCGAGCTAACGGGAGATAGGTTGCTACAGTGGGGACACCACTGCAGGTAGTATCAGCTTATTACCCGACTGCATCGTCAATATCACTTAGTACCAACTAGTGCTGATCTTCGTTACGTGTTTGTAAGACGTAATGCTAACTATCGGTATGTGTTTACATTAGCAACGCGCTAACGTGCTAACGTTGCTAACGTAATGTTTAGCTCGTGCCCGGAGCTCTGTTACTGTTTTGGTGTGTAATCGTAACTTTCTTTCATTGAACTTAGTACTGACTGGTAGTCATTTATTTTACAGAGAGGACTCACAGCTGTCAGGGTCCAGTGGACAACATGCAGCTTCGCTACAGCCACCTGCACCTATGCTGTCGACGTGGAAGACTGAAGGCCTGGACCCTGTTTACCAGGTAATGTACACAGCTCAGCTACACATGTACACCTGTTGAACTGTTCAAACTACTAACTAGTAGTCATTTATTTTACAGAGAGGATGCACCACCACCAGCCCCTCTAGCACAGCCATCCCCACCAGCCCCGGTCTGTTTTCTGTTTCTGAACATGTATATGTGTAAATATTTTATTTATTTATGAATAATACATATTTTATTTGAAAACAAAAAATGTTGTGATGGTCATTTTTCATTTGCACACACCCCATGAAGCTTTATCTGCAGTATGAAGTCATTTCTCAGTCCCATTTCTATCATTTTGGTGAAAGGTGTGACGATAATATATATATTTTTTTCAGACATTTATTTACATGTAGCTACCATTTTATGTATATATTTCACTGCTTTTGTGAACCTAATACCTTTGGTAAACCAACTCCTAGCACCAAAACGTTTCGTCAACATGAGTAAAGGTATGTTTTCACAAGATATATGAAGATTTTTTTTAAATCGAACTTTAATTTTTCAGCTTTAGATTCATATTATCACTTTACACTTTTGCCTTATGACAATTGTGCCTCATTCTATAGATAGCTGAGATTGTTCTGCAATGTTAGATGTAACACATGGGTATGTATCTTATATGCAAGTGCCTTAAAAGGAGAATTTAAGAAATTATGTAAAATCGAGAAAAAGGCTAAGACCCTATAGAGTTAACACTCCTCTATTGTGGGAATGGTTTACAGCCCCAGGCCTGTTTTTCAGACTGCAGATGGGCTATTAAACAGGCTACCTAATGAAGAAACAAATCTTTAAAACATTATTTTATTTATTATGTGTATGTAACAAAATGTAACAATTAACTTTAGTGTATATCCTATGTTTCAATTGTGGCACTGTAATAAAGTAAAGGGCTACCCAGAAGGCTGGAGAGTAATATGTATTACAGAATCTAAAGGAGGGGAAGCAAATATACCATAGACCATTTAAATCAGTAAAAACATTACTAACCTCTCTTGGAAATACTTTTATTTTTAAAGCAGATTTGCAGTAATATACTAGTAAAAGACCTTTAATAATGCCTTGACAAGTGAAGGGATTACTATTGATCGTAATCTGAGCCGTCTGGGCCCAAATGCTCTAATCTAATCTTAACTCTTTTCTTTGTCAGGATACCCCTCGATTTCAATAAACAAAATGTTAGAATGAACCTGAGAAAAGGTTGTTGTGTTACCTGACTATTACTGAGGGGTAAATGTGTTTTATTTATTTATTTTAATATTATTAACTATAGTAACATCTATGGTGTTACGGGTCAATTTCGACCGATATATATTTACTTCAAGAAAAAGGCTAAAAAGTATTTTTTTCAGCAAGTCATAACACAAAATATAGATTTGCAAGGTCAAAAAACAACAACCAATGAAGCAAATCTTATTTTTAGAACTGGGTCAAAACCGATTTATTTATGAATAATATAAATTCAACTCAGTTCCAAAATATTTTTTGTACAAGCTTCCCTTAACACTGTCCTGGTATTCTCTGTGGAAAAGAGCAAGTTGGCCAATGTTCTGCTTTTCATACTTGACCATATTAGGTCAAACAAGAGTCAGCCAGTGATTGTCAAACTAACTTCAGCCTGGTGTTTGACTGGGACTTCTCTAATGTTGCTCTGTAACCACAGAATGAATGGATGAATAACAGTTCACCATAACAACTTAAAAGGTGATGACGTGTCTCTGTTGTGTTCATGAATTGTTTCCACTGCCACAAAGTGGACAAAAAAACAACAGTTATTGCAGGTTTAGAATAAATGGACCAGTGGAGCGTTTTAATTGTGCTGAAAACATGGGAAACTAAAAACAGCAACAAACTGTGAAATATCGATTATGAGTCATCTTCATTTTATTTAGACGGACAACATTGTACAAGAAGAGTCATGTTGATTATCATAGTTATCAGTTTTGTTAAAAGTATCATATTTGGCCTTTGTAGTTTTTTAATACAATGACTGTAAAATAATGTGCAAAACATTTTGATATTATTCATGGTAAATTTGTAAACTGAAGCTATCTTTTTTTTTGTATAATAATAATAATTGACAGCGGGATTCATAAACTCATATTTGTAACTCAGACACTAGCTTGTGTAACTACAGTCACAAAATCACGTTTATTGTTTTATCTTAAAGATTTTTACAAATAATACTCTAAATTTCATATGAAACCAATCAATTGTAAATTTAGAATAACTCAACAGTTTTCTTCATACATGTGAAAACTCTGCTACGTGTATGTATAGCATTTCCACGTTAGCCGCACGTTAGCCACCTCTGTGGCCGCTGATCTTCTGATTGATCCACGGCAGGTAGTCAAAGACTTTCGTGAAACCAAACGGATCTCTGCAGACACGCTGATTATCCAAAATGAAAGCGATGACACCGTAAATCCTTCCATTGAACACCACTCCTCCACCAGAGTCGCCCTGTGAGGGAGACCTACTGTTTAACATGCACTTTCATAAGTTAGGCAAATACTCTTTTTACATGTAAGTGGTCAAACTTGTAGTGACTTGTTGAACAGACATAAAGTTAGAAGCCGACTCACTTCACACACATCCACTCCAGGTCCTTGTCCACAGAACACGTGCTGGAAGGCTCTGGCCGGAGCTAACGGCGGACAGAGGACGGTCCAGGCGCTGGCGCAGTGGAGCGTCGCTGCTCTGTCAGGTTCTGGATGGGAAAGAAAAGAGAGGTTGTTTGATATATAAACACAGAAAGTCATCATTATATTCTGAAGTTGACGTAACTTACCATTGGAATAATTCATCCTTCTATAAAATGCATCTGAACAGCTTTTATAATTGTTAAGAATCAGCATCTTTAAATTAAGTTATCTGCTTTATTCAATAATCTATTTTTCTTGAATTGTGCCAAGAAGAAGTGTACTGGCAGATGTATGTAAACAATACAAATAAAAAAGGTTTTAATCTATCAATAATATGCATCATATATAGTACATGCTAAATGATAATAACACTAACTATGACTGAAAATAAACAAGTCATCTCACCTCGTTCCCCATTAGGGCCTCCAGCTGTGGCTCCACGACCTGCAATCTGAATTACCGCACCTCTGAAATACAATACAAATAAGAATACATGTTCCTCAGGGTTCCTCATGAGTGGAACGTTCAGACTCATTAGGAGAAAGATGTAGACTCACACTTCGGCAATATCTCTGGCGTTAGGAAGTGGAACGGGTCGGATCCGAGTGGCTTTATGGAGCTCCAGAAGCATGATGTCGTGGCGCCGGCCCTGATGGTCGTGAAAGAAATGAGGGGTGACGGATTCAGCTGTTCCTGGCCCTGGATGCACACCCAGAACTGCACTCATAGTCCTAGAGGAAGTCAAGAAGAACGAGGAACATCTTTGTTTTGTTATCATGAGTCATTATTGTGTTCTGTCTCGATATGTAGAAAAACACAAAGCTGTTCACACATCTAACTGAAACGTGCAGACCAATTCTGATGATACAAAAACAATGAAGATTTGAAACATATTCATTTATTAATACAGTTATGTAGTGTAGTGCCCCATGTTTGAAAAGAAACAAACAAACACTGCATAGGTTCCTCTATTCAATTCTCCTATTGTTCTAACAATAGAACCACAACTTCACAGAGAAAATATGTTCCTTAATGCAAATAAGTAAACAATAAAAACACATCCTGTCAAATTCAAGTATGAGAATACATACGGGTCATGTTTGACATTATTATTAATTAATTAGTATTATTATTATTACTAATAATTAAATAATAATCACAAAATATAATGAAAAAATGATATAACAATAAGAATAAATAAGAATAAAATAAATAAATAACAATACAAATTATTATTAATTATTATTAATGGTACACATTATTGGGCAGGGAATACAGTTTATATTTTTGTTAATGGATTTTTGTCTTATAAGATGCATTAAACACCACAAAAAAAAAAAAGCCTTCTTACCTTGAAGTGTTCCAGCAGTGTTCTGCAGTCAGAACCCACTTGGCGCTGATCAGAGAGCCGCCACAGAACCTGAAGCGTCCATCCGGTAAAGACGCTCTCACTTCCACGTGGTACAGACGCTCCTCTGAGTCGCATGTTTGTCCTCTGATGATCCTCTTCTGCAGATCCACCACCGAGCTCGTCGCCACGCCTGAAAGCACAAAGTCCTCCACCGTTGTGAACGATCAGAAAACAACAATTCACTGTGAAGGAACCGTTTCATAAAGCAGCGACTCACCGACCCACAGCACCAAGAGAAGAGATGCAAGGCCAGCCATCGCTGCCGTCGCCCTCTGAGGACTGAGGACTTCCCTCCTGGGGCCACGGTGATGGCTTCACACCTTCCTGTCGGCCTTTCAGCCACCAATCACATTGCAGAGTTTTACTGGCAGGTTCCCATTGGCTGAAAAGATCTGCACATGTATGCTAATGTTGATCGGTAACAAGAGGAACAGTCAACAATCTGGGCCAACTTATTCAGCTGATGAGGTAAATGTTGAGTTTAAAGCATGTGTAGTGCATCTAGATTCTAGAGGGTGGAATCAACCATTGCTCCCCTCATTGCACACATTGGCTCTGTTGTGTTATATTTTTATGTTGTATTTTATGAATCTGATGCCACCCAGTCGTCAGCATGGAGCCTCTTAGCGCTGCCACATAACTCAGAGCGAGCATTACAAACACATTTCAACTAAAGTGAGGCTCAATTGGATTTCTTTCCAATACAGAGATCCATATTTGTGTAGTTTCTTGTTTCTTATTGTTTACAGCTGAAGGTATTTTCTTTAAACCACTCAGAGAGCTTGTGCTGTTTTTGATTCGTCATCGTCGCAGCCGAAGTAAGAAGAGGAAGATGTGTTTAGACAGAGAGAACATTGCTGTTCACTCAATACGGTCGTTTCTTACAGTTTGTTAATTCAGTTCTTTAACTCATTCAATCCAGTTTCTAGAGTCAAACCATGTGTGTGGACTGGAGGACCGAGCTGGTAGTCAATTATTAAATAAGAGGAATACATTTTAATACCCTATTACAGTGAGAATATGTGTTAATACCCTATTACAGAGTGAGAATATGTTTTAATACCATATTACAGAGTGAGAATATGTTTTAATACCCTATTACAGAGTGAGAATATGTATTAATACCCTATTACAGTGAGAATATGTTTTAATACCCTATTACAGAGTGAGAATATGTTTTAATACCATATCACAGAGTGAGAATATGTTTTAATACCCTATTACAGTGAGAATATGTTTTAATACCCTATTACAGAGTGAGAATATGTTTTAATACCCTATCACAGAGTGAGAATATGTTTTAATACCATATCACAGAGTGAGAATATGTGTTAATACCATATCTCTGTGAAACTTCCTAAACAAGAGCTTTTTACAAAGAATGTAGTCTAATCAAAATGTCTTCTCACCATAAACTGTTGGCTGAATTATAGATCATAAACAATGAAAACAAATTCTTATTGAAACTTGTTGGCATTGTATGTTTCTACAAACCACGGATACATTGGATGTCAACGTTTCTGCATTAAAATTAACTTGTATGTGTGTGTGTGTGTGTGTGTGTGTGTGTGTGTTTAATAAGGGGATATTGGTCTATATACCTGCATTACCTAAACAATAGTAATGCTACATACCCTACGGGTTAAACCACTATGAATATTATATTAAAAATAAAAGAAGGAATAATACATGGGAGAGAGAAATTACAAAACCAATGTTTTTTTCATCATCTTTTGAAACATTTGAAAGAGGAACCTTCTCTTCTCTCTTTGTGAACTCGTCTTCCCTTTCTTACTTCTGCTTTGTTGGTCCTTCTCTGTTTCTCCTGGAATCTGCAGGTTCAATCTGAAGACAGGATGATTTAACAGATACATTTGATAAGTATAAGAAATGTGAACGGCTGCTTATCAACTCTCTGGTTTCCACACAACAACAATTGATAAAGATGAAATATTAGCATGAATGCTAACTGCATGTGTTGACATGTTGTCACGGAGACGTGCAAAACGGATGCAGAGGGCACAAGGGTACTTGCCAGCAACCTTTCAGCAGATCAAATTTGATGACATACTTTGTGGCACCCACCTGGTCAATACGATCATCCATACGAGGAAATGGAACATAATCTGGCTTTGTCACCTTATTGACTTTTCAAAAATCTGAACAGAACCTGGGTGTCTTGTCACTTTTAGGCACCAACAAACATGGAGAAGCCCAGCTTGATGACGAAGGCACTGCAATCTCCTTATCAACAATATATTTGACCTCCGCCTCCAAATATATAAGAGAAACTCGATTAAAGTGCTGCCGAATCGGCTGCTCATCACCTACATCAACGTCGTGCTCTATCCAGTCAGTGCGGGAAGGCACGTCACCAAACAACCACCCGGGATATTTCAAAATCAGCTCTTCAAATTGCCCAGCCTGTGCTTCTGGCAAATAGCCGAACAACCCCCTTAATCTTTCAAGAGTCGCTGATTTTCGGCGGCGCTGCTTTTTGAACCAGAGAGCAACCCCTCATCAGGCTCGAGAACAGCATCCTCCATGCTCTCGACCGAAAGCCCATCCACTGCACCAACACCGGACCCACTACCACTAATGTCTGCTGCCACTCACCAGGAACATTTTCACAGGTTTCCTGCAACCAGGAGTTGAAATCAAATAGTTAATTTGTGTGTTAACTGTTTTGTATACTTGTTGTATATGGACCCGAATACTTTGCCTGGAAAGGTGAACTCACCAACGGGCAAAACTTCATCACCGGCACTAAACTCACGCATGGCAGCCCGGAGATCATACCACTGCTCCATGTTAGCCTGTGACGCAGCCAACAATTGTGTTGCCACGTCCCCTGCAGAATAAAGCAGATACCAAATCTCATTTGCATAATCAATAAGGCCAGTGGGCAGACCTGACTCCTCCCAACCATCCTTAAATACAGACGACGGACCCCGGACATTATGGCCAAACACTAGATAATTTAGGTAAACCCTGTACTCTCCTGTATTACCTCCCGTGCAGCTAAAAGCAACCACGGTAACCCCTCTTCCCAGTCTCCATCTAGCTCCGTGCAGTAAGAGTGCAAAAGAGACTTGAGTGTTTGGTGAAAGCGCTCCAAAGCACCTTGACTCTGTGCGTGATACGCAGATGACTGGTTTTGTCGAATACCCAACAGTTTCAACACTTCGGCCATTAGGTGAGAAGAAAAAGTTGACCCCTGTTCACTTTCTATGACTCTAGGGATGCGTCAAGGCCTTACCAACAGATCTTGCGGTTATTGTTCGTAAGGGATATGCTGCCGGGTACCTGGTGCTTTGACAAATAAGTTAGTAAATACTGGCTACCAGACCTTGCACAAGGGCAGCGGCCCACACAATGATTAGGTACTCAAATGGCTGACTGATAGCTGGGATTGGCTCCAGCGTAGCCGGCTTAATGACCTGATTCAGCTTACCAGTCAGCTGATACGTGCTACAGGTTTCATTGTGCATAGAAACATCCCTCTTCATTCGTGGTCAGAATAAATGGCGCAAAATCCGGAAACCCAAATGTACTCACCCATCATGAGCAAGTTTGATCACATGATCACAAAGCTTGGATGGAGTGACGACTTGACAAATGGGATCCCCGACAAAATCCTCTCCATGGGGCACCCACTTCCTCACCAAAATACCGTCCTGAAGAAAGTAGTCCCTGGAAACATGTTTCACCTCACCATCTGACAACACTGACCCGAAAAACTCTTCCAAGGACGGATCCGCTCTCTGACAACTGCCTATGAGACAAGGACAAAGGAAAATCAGGTAATTGCAAAACATTTTCCTCCACGTCCTCATCCACCCCCTTTGACTCAGCGCGACTTAATGACCGCGTCACCGCACATGGAGGGAAAACTTCAGGAAAACCCACAGCACTCTGAGTCTGAGGGAGAGGGCGTGACTATCGGAGGAGGAGGAGAAGGCATATGTGCCCAAACGCGACTGCCAGCCAAGTTGTTTCCAAAATGATGTCAATCCCTTCCAATGGTAACGCAGGTCTCACCCCAATAGGCATTTTGCCCTGCATCAAGGCACGGTCCAGATTCAGATTATGCGCTGGAACAGGCAACACCCTCAACCCCATTCCTCGCATCAGAATATTATCCCTGTATCCGTGTCATTCGAAAACGGCAAAATGGAGCCCCGAACATGAGAGTTGACAGCACCTGTAACCCTCAAAATCATAGCAGGCACCTTAACGTCACTACCAGTCTGTGTTACGAACCCTTCCGAGACAACAGGCTGATGGGAGTCATTGAGGCCACCGACCATGCCAGATTCAGCATGTCCACCTTGCCAGTCTCACCCCAACAGGACCAGGAATGCTTGCAGAAGAAGGTGTCACCCCTCCGTCCCCAGCATATTGCCTCCTAGGCCCCAAGCTTTGGGCAGTCTTGCTTCCAGTGGCCTGCCTCATGGCAGCAATGGCACATATTTCCTCCCATTTCAGGAGCTCCCCGGGGCGCTTTACCTGCCAAACCACCAAAACAAGCAGATGACCTACCACCACCAACTTTCTGCCAGCCAGACTCCCACACAGAACTCAAAATGAATATGCATAAGATATGACTAGGTAATATTGATGACAACGTATTTTAACAAGCTGTAGGATATAAAATAAGAACAATAACAATACATTATGAACATCAAAAAGGTGTGTGTGTGTGTGTGTGTGTGTGTGTGTGTGTGTGTGTGTGTGTGTGTGTGTGTGTGTGTGTGTGTGTGTGTGTGTGTGTGTGTGTGTGTGTGTTTGTGTGTTTAATAAGGGTATATTGGTCTATATACCTACATTAACTCCTAAACAATAGTAATGCTACATACCCTGTGGGTTAAACCATTACTAATATTATATACAAAATAAAAGAAGGAATAATACATGGAGAGAAATTACAAAACCAATGTTTTTTTCATCATCTTTTGAAACATTTGAAAGAGGAACCTTCTCTTCTCTCTTTGTGAACTCGTCTTCCCTTTCTTACTTCTGCTTTGTTGGTCCTTCTCTGTTTCTCCTGGAATCTGCAGGTTCAATCTGAAGACAGGATGATTTAACAGATACATTTGATAAGTATAAGAAATGTGAACGGCTGCTTATCAACTCTCTGGTTTCCACACAACAACAATTGATAAAGATGAAATATTAGCATGAATGCTAACTGCATGTGTTGACACGTTGTCACGGAGACGTGCAAAACGGATGCAGAGGGCACAAGGGCACTTGCCAGCAACCTTTCAGCAGATCAAATTTGATGACATACTTTGTGGCACCCACCTGGTCAATACGATCATCCATACGAGGAAATGGAACATAATCTGGCTTTGTCACCTTATTGACTTTTCAAAAATCTGAACAGAACCTGGGTGTCTTGTCACTTTTATGCACCAACAAACACGGAGAAGCCCAGCTTGATGACGAAGGCACTGCAATCTCCTTATCAACAATATATTTGACCTCCGCCTCCAAATATATAAGAGAAACTCGATTAAAGTGCTGCCGAATCGGCTGCTCATCACCTACATCAACGTCGTGCTCTATCCAGTCAGTGCGGGAAGGCACGTCACCAAACAACCACCCGGGATATTTCAAAATCAGCTCTTCAAATTGCCCAGCCTGTGCTTCTGGCAAATAGCCAAACAACCCCCTTAATCTTTCAAGGGTCGCTGAATTTTTTGCCGACCAGAGAGCAACCCCTCATCAGGCTCGAGAACAGCATCCTCCATGCTCTCGACCGAAAGCCCATCCACTGCACCAACACCGGACCCACTACCACTAGTGTCTGCTGCCCCTCACCAGGAACATTTTCACAGGTTTCCTGAAACCAGAAGTTGAAATCAAATAGTTAATTCGTGTGTTAACTGTTTTGTATACTTGTTGTATACGGACACGAATACTTTGCCTGGAAATGTCACCAACGGGCAAAACTTCATCACCGGCACTAAACTCACGCATGGCAGCCCGGAGATCATACCACTGCTCCATGTTAGCCTGTGACGCAGCCAACAATTGTGTTGCCAAGTCCCCTGCAGAATAAAGCAGATACCAAATCTCATTTGCATAATCAATAAGGCCAGTGGGCAGATCTGACTCCTCCCAACCATCCTTAAATACAGACGACGGACCCCGGACATTATGGCCAAACACTAGATAATTTAGGTCAAACCCTGTACTCTCCTGTATTACCTCCCGTGCAGCTGAAAGCAACCACGGTAACCCCTCTTCCCAGTCTCCATCTAGCTCCGTGCAGTAAGAGCGCAAAAGAGACTTGAGTGTTTGGTGAAAGCGCTCCAAAGCACCTTGACTCTGTGCGTGATATGCGGATGACTGGTTTTGTCGAATACCCAACAGTTTCAACACTTCGGCCATTAGGTGAGAAGACAAAGTTGACCCCTGGTCACTTTCTATGACTCTAGGGATGCGTCAAGGCCTTACCAACAGATCTTGCGGTTATTGTTCGTAAGGGATATGCTGCCGGGTACCTGGTGCTTTGACACATAAGTTAGTAAATACTGGCTACCAGACCTCGCACGGGGCAGCGGCCCCACACAATGATTAGGTACTCAAATGGCTGACTGATAGCTGGGATTGACTCCAGCGTAGCCGGCTTAATGACCTGATTTGGCTTACCAGTCAGCTGATACGTGCTACAGGTTTCATTGTGCATAGAAACATCCCTCTTCATTCGTTACCAGAAGAAATGGCGCAAAATCCAGAAATCCAAATGTACTCACCCATCATGAGCAAGTTTTATCACATGATCACAAAGCTTGGATGGAGTGACGACTTGACAAATGGGATCCTCGACAAAATCCTCTCCATGGGGCACCCACTTCCTCACCAAAATACCGTCCTGAAGAAAGTAGTCCCTGGAAACATGTTTCACCTCACCGTCTGACAACACTGACCCGAAAAACTCTTCCAAGGACGGATCCGCTCTCTGACAACTGCCTATGAGACACGGACAAAGGAAAATCAGGTAATTGCAAAACATTTTCCTCCACGTCCTCATCCACCCCCTTTGACTCAGTGCGACTTAATGACCGCGTCACCGCACATGGAGGGAAAACTTCAGGAAAACCCACAGCACTCTGAGTCTGAGGGAGAGGGCGTGACTATCGGAGGAGGAGGAGAAGGCATATGTGCTCAAACGCGACTGCCAGCCAAGTTGTTTCCAAAATGATGTCAATCCCTTCCAATGGTAACGCAGGTCTCACCCCAATAGGCATTTTGCCCTGCATCAAGGCACGGTCCAGATTCAGATTATGCGCTGGAACAGGCAACACCCTCAACCCCATTCCTCGCATCAGAATATTATTCCTGTATCCGTCTCATTCGAAAACGGCAAAATGGAGCCCCGAACATGAGAGTTGACAGCACCTGTAACCCTCAAAATCATAGCAGGCACCTTAACGTCACTACCAGTCTGTGTTACGAACCCTTCCGAGACAACAGGCTGATGGGAGTCATTGAGGCCACCGACCATGCCAGATTCAGCAAGTCCACCTTGCCAGTCGTACCCCAACAGGACCAGGAATGCTTGCAGAAGAAGGTGTCACCCCTCCGTCCCCAGCATATTGCCTCCTAGGCCCCAAGCTTTGGGCAGTCTTGCTTCCAGTGGCCGGCCTCATGGCAGCAATGGCACATATTTCCTCCCATTTCAGGAGCTCCCCGGGGCGCTTTACCAGCAAAACCACCAAAACAAGCAGATGACCTACCACCACCAACTTTCTGCCAGCCAGACTCCCACACAGAACTCAAAATGAATATGCATAAGATATGACTACGTAATATTGATGACAACATATTTTAACAAGCTGTAGGATATAAAATAAGAACAATAACAATACATTATGAACATCAAAAAGGTGTGTGTGTGTGTGTGTGTGTGTGTGTGTGTGTGTGTGTGTGTGTGTGTGTGTGTGTGTGTGTGTGTGTTTGTGTGTTTAATAAGGGTATATTGGTCTATATACCTGCATTAACTCCTAAACAATAGTAATGCTACATACCCTGTGGGTTAAACCATTATTAATATTATATTAAAAATAAAAGAAGGAATAATACATGTGAGAGAAATTACAAAACAAATGTTTTTTTCATCATCTTTTGAAACATTTGAAAGAGGAACCTTCTCTTCTCTCTTTGTGAACTCGTCTTCCCTTTCTTACTTCTGCTTTGTTGGTCCTTCTCTGTTTCTCCTGGAATCTGCAGGTTCAATCTGAAGACAGGATGATTTAACAGATACATTTGATAAGTATAAGAAATGTGAACGGCTGCTTATCAACTCTCTGGTTTCCACACAACAACAATTGATAAAGATGAAATATTAGCATGAATGCTAACTGCATGTGTTGACACGTTGTCACGGAGACGTGCAAAACTGATGCAGAGGGAACGAAGAGCGTGTCAGTCTGAAGCTGCTGCCACTGACAAGGATGCTTTATTTATGCATTGCTGTCAGAGTGTTGGCATGAATATGTTCATCATGTCACGTTTGTATAGCAAACAAACACTTTTTTAAATGATGAATTTAATCTTTGTAATATGATGACAATGGAAATCTCAGAAAACATTCAGTATTACACAAACACCACAACTGCTGATGCTGCTATTATTTATACTACTATTAATACTACTACTATCACACACATTACTAGTTTAGTTTCATTTTAATTCTTAATATAATATGATAAAACTGAAAATAAACAACTACAACTACTACTACTACTACTACAACTACTGCTATGACTACTACTGCTACTACTACTATACTACTACTACTACGACTACAACTACTACTACTACTTATTATACTACTACTACTGCTACGACTACTAATACTACTACTTATACTACTACTACTACTACTACTACTACTACTACGACTACTACTGCTACTACTACTGTACTACTACTACGACTACTACTATTACTACTACTACTACTACTACTACTACTACTACTACTACTTATTCTACTACTACTGCTACTACTACTACTGCTACTACTACTACTACTACTACTACTACTACTACTACTACTTCGATTACTACTGCTACTACTACTATACTACTACTAAGACTACTACTATTACTACTACTACTACTAGAAAGTCTGGGTAGGACTCTCTGGCGCAGCACTTAACTGGTTTGAATCCTACTTGAAGGACCGACAATACTTTGTGTCGGTAGCTAATTACACATCAGAGCTGACTAGGATGACATGTGGTGTTCCCCAAGGCTCAATACTGGGGCCTCTTCTGTTCAACATCTACATGCTTCCACTGGCTCAGATTATGAAAAACAACAAAGTGTATTATCATAATTATGCAGATGACACACAAATCTACATAACTATATCACCAGGGGACTATAGTCCCATACAGGGCTGGCTAAATGCATTGAAGAAATCAATAACTGGATGTGCCAGAATTTTCTTCAATTAAACAAAGATAAAACAGAAGTTATTGTTTTTGGTCCCAAGGACGAACGATTGAAAGTCAGCGCTCAGCTTCAATCACTGACGTTAAAAACCTCAAACCAAGCCAGAAATCTAGGTGTAGTTATGGATTCAGACCTCAACCTGAACAGCCATATCAAGACAATTACAAAATCAGCCTACTACCACCTGAAGAATATATCAAGGGTTAGAGGACTTATGTCTCAACAGGATTTGGAGAAACTTGTCCATGCATTTATCTTCAGTAGACTGGACTACTGTAACGGTGTGTTCACAGGCCTCTGTAAAAAGTCAATCAGAAAGCTGCAGCTGATTCAGAACGCTGCAGCTCGAGTCCTCACTAAGACCAGGAAAGTGGATCACATCACACCAGTTCTGAGGTCTTTGCACTGGCTTCCTGTCAAACAAAGAATTGACTTTAAAATCCTGCTGCTGGTTTATAAAGCACTGAATGGTTTAGGGCCTAAGTATGTTTGTGATCTGCTGCTACCTTATGAACCATCCCGACCCCTCAGGTCGTCTGGGACTGCTCTACTTTCTGTTCCAAGAGTCAGAACTAAACATGGAGAAGCAGCATTCAGCTTTTCTGCTCCACATATCTGGAACAAGGTCCCTGAAAGCTGCAGGTCTGCTGAGACCCTCAGCGCCTTTAAGTCCAGATTGAAGACTTTTCTGTTTGCTGTTGCCTTTAATTGATCCAGATTCAATTGCTGCATCTCACTACTGCATTTTATTTCTTAAACTGCACTGCAACTTTTATTCAATTTTTATTTTTTATTTAGCTTTTTGACTGTTTTAATGTTTTCTTAACTGTTTTAAATCCTGTTTTCTCTGCATTATGTTTTGATGCTCTTAATGGTTTTATGTGAAGCACTTTGAATCGCCTTGTTGTTGAAATGTGCTACACAAATAAACTTGCCTTGCCTTGCCTTACTACTACTGCTACTACTACTATACTACTACTACGACTACTACTATTACTACTACTATACTACTACTACTACTACTACACTCACACACATTGAGCGTCTTCACAGACCTTTATTAAAGGTACAGTAACGTTTTCACTTGGTTCCTCTAAATGAACTCCTCTCATTCAACATGTGGACTTGAAACCAACTTTAACTCATTTCTTCATTATGAACTTCAACAATATCTGAGTTCATCTCCGTGAATACACAGTGAAGTCAGTTTCACGTTGGTCTCTTAGTTTCTTCTCTTTCTACATCAGAGTCTGTTTCCTTGATACTGGATAGTGATCAACATTTGCATCAGCGTGACCTCAGCAGCCAATGGGGTCGTGTTGTGAACCTTCATGAGCTGATTGGTGGCTGGACGGCCAACAGGACAGAGGAACACATTTAAAAAGGCAGCAGTTCCACCAGGAGGGCAGTCACTGGAAGAGATGGGTGCCGTGACGGGTCTTCTCCTTCTGCTGTGGGCCGGTGAGTGATCAGCTGCTGCTGCTTTAACCCTTCATGTGCCTTCAGATGGACTGTACTAGTCTGTAGTCCTTGTGTTCCATAGGACTTCAGCCACAGCTCACATGTGTGTTCATACCTTTCTAGACTTGTTCTCTACAACAACCTGTTCTGACTGAGAGTCACCTGCTGGAGGACTTTGTGTTTCAGGTGTCACGGTGGGCTCGGTGCTGGATCTGCAGAAGAGGGTCATCGGAGGTGGAGATTGTCCCAATAAGGAGCGTCTGTACCATGTGATTTTGATAGGTGACAATGGTCCCGGTGACAGTGGTCTCTGTGGAGGCTCTCTGATCAGTAACCAGTGGATTCTGACTGCAGCTCACTGCTGGAAGCGGGAGGCGGGATGGTGAGAAAGTGACAACTTTACTTTAAACTAGTCTCCACAAGTTCCTCCTTCAGTCTGAAAGCAGCAGTCAGCAGTGATCTGATTGATAAGCGTGGCATTCCCATTGTGAAGATATCATTGATGAGGTTCATGTTCACTAACTAATATTTCACCACGATGCATCTCCAGTAACTCACTGATGTTTCTCTGTCTTTTACTGACTCGTAGGAATATGAAAGCATATGTCGGTCGATCCCCAGCAGCAAGAGAAGTGGTGATCACAGAACAGAAGAGTTATACGGACAGTGCTGGCAGGAAACATGACATCATGCTGCTGAAGCTGCGTGACGTTATAACGGACATTCCACCTGTTCTTCCTCCTAAGTGTGATAGTAGACCTAAAACGTGAGTTGTGATCTTTGCTCCTTTAATAAGTGTGACAGTTCAACTCAAAATGATGAGACTGTTCTGTTATGAAACAGTTTAGTTTTAATATTGTCAGTCACATTTATATTAATACTATAACCATTAATGCTTTCATAATCATCATTTTTTATGATATCCCCATTTCTTTCTATTATTATGCTGTCTTCATGTGTCTGTTTTTGTGTGTGTGCACGTGTGTATTTGTGTCTGTGTGTCTTTGTGTGTGTGCGTGTATGTGTGTCTGTTTGTGTGTGTGTGTGTGTGTGTGTGTGTGTCTGTGCGCGTGCATGTGTTTTTTTGTGTGTGTGTCTGTTTGTGTGTGCGCATGCTTGTGTGTGTGTGTCTCTCTGTGTGTGTTTTTGTGTGTGTGTGTCTGTGTGTGTGTGTCTCTGTGTGTGTCTGTTTGTGTGCGTGTATGTGTCTGTTTGTGTGCGTGTATGTGTCTGTTTTTGTGTGTGTTTCTGTGTGTGTGTGTGTGCGTGTGTCTCTCTGTGTGTGTTTGTTTTTGTATGTCTCTGTTTGTTTGTGTGTGTGGGCGTGTGTGTGTCTGTTTTTGTGTGTGTTTCTGTTTGTGTGTGTGTCTCTGTGTGTGTTTGTGTATCTCTGCGTGTGTTTGTGTGTGTGTGTTTGTGTATCTCTGCGTGTGTTTGTGTGTGTGTGTCTGTGTCTATGTGTGTGTGTGTGTGTGTGTGTGTGTGTGTGTGTGTGTGTGTGTGTGTGTGTGTGTGTGTGTGTGTGTGTGTGTGTGTCTGTGTGTGTGTGTTTGTGTGTCTCTGTGTATGTATGTAGTGATGACTTCAAAGGGACTACGGTTCCATAGACATTAACATGGCGTTCCTGCTGGTGAACACCTATCAAACTATCTAACAACTGAGACTTTAAAAGCTCCTTTTGCTTCAATATCAGCTACTGAGAGGAAGGACGACTTGATGAACAGATTCTGTGACTGGTGGGTCTCTAGTGTAAAACATGTGTCTCTAAGAGTGATTAAAAATCAGGTACGATCGTCTGTGGGAGACATTTTTTAAGGGATATTTAACATGGAGGGTAATGGAGGAGGAGGTGGACTTCCTCTCACTTATAGTCTGATTTAGACACGTCTGAATCTGTTGGATGCAAATTGACCCAATGTACGACATAAGACAATATTTCCTACGTTTTGATTTATAAATTATGCCCAAAAAGTTAGTATTGTAGAGTAGCTTCTCCACACTCTAGCTATGACATCACCACTCTGAGCTGCGCAATACACACCCATGTTAAAGTCAGAAAAGGCACTCTGATCAAAAAGGTCGGAAAAAAGCATAAAACGAAAACGCTGACAGATGAAAAACTATAAAAAATTATAGAATAATATTTGAAGGTTTTGTCAACATTTGATTGGATCCCATTGATAATAAAAAAAATCATAAAAAGCTTAATAATTCAAAAAATTTGAATAGTTAAAAATATGAAAAGATATAGCCATTGTGTCCTTAAGTAACTGAATATTTTAATAGCTGAACGGTTTCGGTACCTGAATATATGAAGGAGTTTTAGAGGTCCAAAATATGTACGGAAGAAATAGAAGTTGATTAAAGATTTGCAGAACAATAGTTGGACTGCTTCAGCTTCCAACTAATAATCCCGCAGGAGAACATACAGTGTGCTTGGCAGCAGGGCTAAACCACACCTCATTAAAATACTTTAAAGTAAAACGTCAAAATTAGGACCTGAATCCATCAACAACACTAAATACATATACACATCAGTGTTCAGCTGAATAAAAGTAGTTTGGGGGTTTAATTACTCTTTAAATGTAAAGTTGTTGTTTTTATGAATTAGAAAGTTGTTAAAAAATAAGTTTCTTGTCTTTCAGAGGTGCTATAGTTAAGATTGCAGGTCATGCATCCACATGTCGAAGCCCTAATAATTTAAGAGGTGAGATGAATCTTGTTTATTTCATTATAACGATTGTCTATGTTTATGACTTTTGCTCATATGTGTTTCCACTGCTGACTCATATTTCCATAAACCCTCTGACCTGTGGGTCATGGATGTTCTGGTCAACATGAATGTGTAAGAGACTGAATGTCTCAGTGATGAAGCTAGAACATGCTGGCATCAGGTGGAAGTAGACGACCTGATGAATCCACTGGGACCAACAGGATGCATGTTTATTAAAGAATGCATTGCTATGAATAGTTGTGTTTATTTGTTGGTGGAAGGATTTCCTGTGAACAAGTTGAGTAGATGATGATGAAAGTTGTTGTTTTTGTAATGTAGAAAGACTGTTTTTCTATTCTCATCTAGTAAAAGGTTCATCACTGATACTCCAATGTGCACGCACCAACGTTGTCGACTGTAAAGAGCTCAGAGAGTGTCTGAAGAAGAACAACCCAGAGGATTGGGAGTTCTATCAATATCAACACTGGTTCTGTGGCCAAAGAGACAACGTGGATGTCTCTCCAGTGAGTTGATATGGCTTTTAACTTTATATCTTTTCTGCAAATCATTACAAGTTTGACCAGTTGACTATACATACTGAGTATTTCAATAAATGATACAAAAGTCTGTTTTAAACAGTATTTGCATCTCTCCCACAGGGTGACTCTGGTGGAGGAGTGCTGTTCAAAGACATGTTTTATGGTGTCAATGTATTGACTGGTGATCCTATCCATGCCTGTAATAAAGCAGTTGGATTCATGGACATCTGTCATAAAGAGTACGCGGATTGGATCCGTAAGACTACCAGTACTTCCAGTAACAGACAGGGATGGGAAGGCTGAGCTCTACTGGGAAATGTTCTGTCATTAACAAGCATTAAGACAATTGTTGAGTTACTCTAAATTTGCAATTGATACATTTACTATTGATTAAATGTTAGTAAAGCACTTAAAGAAAAACAATAACTTATATTCTATGACTGAGTTATAACTGTTAGTTTAAACATTCTAATTTAAACAAATTTAGATTTTAACTTGTAAATCCAACAGATTTCATGATTTTAGTATTTGTATTGAATAACAACAAAGCGCCAAATATAATAGTCTGCTATTTAACAATATTGATAACAATCATAATACATCTGACTTTTTGTACAATGTTGTCAGTTTAAATAAAATGAAGATGACTCACAATTTCAGTTTGTTGTTGTTTTTGTTTTCAGTGTCATAAAAAATAACATGAACAGTTTTATGTGACATTTAAAGCTCCACTAATCAATATCTATAAACCTATTATATGATTTATGTTTGGCCACGTGGGGGCAGCATGTTCTTATAATAACATTTATTAGGGTCCGAGCGACTGACGTAGTCAGTCCGAGTAGGACCCTATTGAAATTGCCGTGATTCTTATTATTCATTATTCTGATCCTTATTTTTGTACATTGGGCGCCTTTTTGGGGAACTTGCCATATTCAAAAACTCACCAAATTTGGAACTCTTGTCAGGCCTGGTGAAAATAGGGATGTATTAAAGCCGGAAAAAAATGACTCTTTAGCGCCCCCTACAAGTTGGACCGGCGACGCCTCTCACCCAGAATGTTTTTTTGACTCAAAAAAATTCACACATGAGATCTCAACCTGCTCTACAAAAAAGCCTCTCAGACCCATAAAGTCCGCCTATGAAAATTTTCCGCCATTTTGAATTTAGTGAAAAACACATTATTGTCGTTTAATCCTTTCCATACCAAACTTTCTAATTATCATCAATGGAGCTGGATCATTAATACTGACTTGACATTTATTTGATATCTATAGGGGCGTGTCTTGTTTTTAAACACTCATAACATTAAAACTGTTTGGACAAATGACTCCAAACTTGGTGTATATGTGCACATCGCATCCCCTAACTTGCAATAAATCAGTCGTCCCATTTAAGCACTAGGGGGCGCTACAGTAATTCGGCCAATTTGGCATTTACATGTAATTTACATGACCTGGTCTACACTTCACATAGAGAAACATGATGCGTGTGTGTGTGTGTGTGTGTGTGTGTGTGTGTGTGTGTGTGTGTGTGTGTGTGTGTGTGTGTGTGTGTGTGTGTGTGTGTGTGTGTGTCATCCTCCACCCTGCTTTCAACCGGCCTGATCAGTAAATCACATGGTACCTTATAATAATAATAATAATAATAATAATGATAATAATAATACATTTTATTTGGAGGCGCCTTTCAAGGCACCCAAGGTCGCCTTACAATAAAATAATACAGGGTAAAAGATAAAAGCATGAAAGATAGAAACAACAGTAAAACAGAGCATCAACATAAGAACAAGTGAAGTGCACAGGGACCGGTTATAAAGTGTATGCCAGTTTGAACAGGTGAGTTTTGAGTTGAGACTTGAATGATGTGATGGAGTCTGATTGTCTTATGTGTGGGGGGAGGGAGGTCCAGAGCCTGGGTGCTGAGCAGCTGAAGGCTCGGGCACCGATGGTACTGAGGCGTGGCGTGGGGATGGTTAGCTTAATATAGATGTATTGATATACATTTAGCGATATTTATACTCAGTGTGATATGGAAACTGCACTGCCCAGGACTATATATATATATATATATATATATATATATATATATATATATATATATATATATATATATATATGTGTATATAGATATAAGCCGAAAGGTCACCTGCCAGGCGGAGGTTCTTGGCCGGAAGAGTCGGCGACCCGCAGGCGTCCCCAACGTGCTGGAGCGAGGACCCGCTCACAGCTGCTAGCAGCTTTAATTGATTCATATATATATATATATATATATATATGCATATATATATATATATATATATATATATATTAGTGCTGTCAAACGATTAAAATATTTAATCGCGATTAATCGCATTTATGTCATAGTTAACTCGCGATTAATCGCAATTAATCGCAATTTTTTTTCTTCTTCATTTTAATGCTCTTATCAACATGAAAAAGTGGATTGGCTTGCTTTATGCAAATGTTTTATTTTATTGAAAAACAACTGCCAAACAGGGCGGTACAAAATAAAATTATAAAGTGCACATTTCAGGTAAACAAGGGTTTAAAAAATACAATTATAAAGTGCACATTTCAGGTAAACAAGGGTTTACAAAATAAAATTATAAAGTGCACATGTCAGGTAAACAAGGGTTTACAAAATAAAATTATAAAGTGCACATTTCAGGTAAACAAGGGCATACAAAATAAAATTATAAAGTGCACATTTCAGGTAAACAAGGGTTTACAAAATAAAATTATAAAGTGCACATGTCAGGTAAACAAGGGTTTACAAAATAAAATTATAAAGTGCACATTTCAGGTAAACAAGGGCATACAAAATAAAATTATAAAGTGCACATTTCAGGTGAACAAGGCCTTACAAAATAAAATTATAAAGTGCACATTTCAGGTAAACAAGGGCTTACAAAATAAAATGATATATTATATTATATATATATATTATCATTAGCGGCGCTAATGTTGTGGTTCATTTATCACCAGACAACGTCGGGGGATTGCACAAACACGTCATCACCTGTTTGTCTGATGGGTCAGAGAAGAAGTAGCTGCACCCGTTTGGCACTCAGCACTGCATGAACACTGAGTGTAGGAGGAGGAGGAGGAAGAGGAGGAGGAGGAGGAGGGGCTCGTGAGCGCCGCGGAGCATGTCGGGGCGAAATTCTCACAAGAACTCAAATAAATGCCCCGACAGATATCAAAACACATTTGGGGGAAATTGATGACAGAGAGAGTAGTTTTTATTCTTAAATTCTGATGAATGAAGAAAACATTGGGCTCTAGCAGAAGGGGCACTTTTCTCATCCAGGGCAAAAGGGCAGGTTGAGCACCACTAGGGGTCTATCTGTGCACGTGCCTGTATATATATATATATATATATATATATATATATATATATATATATATATATATATATATATATGATACTGGAGCAGAACAAGGCCACTGCGACTCTCTACGCTCGATGTTCCCTTTTAATCTGACTTACACCACATGTCATGTTAAATGAGCTCTCACGGGATGTCTGCAGTTGTACTTTACGCATACAACAATCTAAACACAATACTTCATATTACGTATTATTATAAAACATGTTCCCTCCACACCTTCCTCCCTCGACTCCTTTCCACTTCCTAAATCTCCCCTTTGTTCCGTGTCCCAACAAACCATTCGAAGGTCACATCTGTCTTTGATAGTGAAATGATAATAAAGTCATTAGGAAAATGATTGCTGCCGAACTTTACATGAGCTGCAGCTCAACAGAGAGGAGTTCACCATGTTGACTAGTTATGTTCTCCTTGTTTCACTTCATGTGGTTGAACTGCTGTTTTCCAGATTTATTGCTGTATTCAAAATGTTCGTGTCAGAGTCTGTTTTGTGTATTCAGTTGTAATTTGTATTTCCATAAATCATCTTGACTTTGGGCTGAGGGATTATTAGTGTTGATGTTCTCTCGTTCTTTAATCTTATGTTTTAATATGTTTCCTGTTCGCTGTCTTTCTTTTTCTTGTTTGTGGAATATGATATGATGTTTACTCTTCATCCCGCTTTCCCTGTTTCCAAAAGTAGTGATGGTGCTATTTCTGCTGAGTCATGTATTTCAAGGCAGGACGCCCTCTCTCTCCATAAGGATCAGAGTCCCCAGTGAGCATGTGTTACCTCTACTGGGAGGTGTGGGAGAGTGGTGATATTCCAGGTGAGGGAGAGCATGGCCTCATGGTTATGGGATGTATTGGTATGTTGGAGAGATTTATGAGTTCCTGATTAAAAGAAGTCCATACAGGAGAAGGAGTGATGAACCGGAGAGAAGAAGGAACTTTGTCTCCCGGTCGGGTGTTTGAATGGCCAACCATCAACAAGACCAAAACCAGTGAAGTGTTTAATGGTTTCTGTGGTTTGAATGACTTCATCTGTCTGATGATGGTTTATGAATGCATGAGATATCTGTGTGTATTAAATGGCTCCTCCTCTTTGCATGGAGTTTGAATGATCTTCTCTATAGCGCCCCCTCCCTCTGGAATTCTCTCCCAAACTCCTCCAGACTGACTTTCCATATTCAAATCACAAATCACAAGCCTCCTCTTCAGAACTGCTTTAATGTGATCGTGTGCTCTATGTGTTTATTGTGTGGCTCTTTATGATGATTTCATACGTTTATAAAGTGTCTTTGAGTGTTATGAAAAGCGCTATATAAATCAAATGTATTATTATTATTAAATGAGGAGAGAAAATGTGATTAAATTAAATCTGGGATTTCATTGATTGACATTAATCAATGAAATGAGTCACATTTATTTCTGCTTCATTATTATTCTTTGTACCCTTCATCATATTCTTTATTCCTTCCATTCATTGTATTTATTTGATGGTTTATTCATTCATTTTCTGTTGAGTAGTTTAGTTATAGAGTTATTCCAATAAATATTAAAATAATAAAGAACTTGATCATCTGGTTTGTGTGTATATTAAATAATAGGTTCCTGTCCACGAGGAACTATTTCTCCAAAAGTGGGTGGCGACCAAACCGAATATCAAAGGACAGTTATTATTAGATCATTATGTATTATTAGATAATTATGTATTATTAGATCATAATGGCGTTTTTTAAAACGTAGTTCTGGAAGGAAGACCCGCCCTGAGCAGAGCTCCTTTCCTGAGCACTAAGTACTTCATTTAAGCCTGAGACGGTTTTTAGTTTATCTCCAGACTAAAACAAGTGTATCTCTGCAACCACAAGGTATATTTGAATAATGTTGGTGTTATAATAAAGGCCACACTTGTGACATGTTGTTCAGATGTGTAGATATCAGTCTATATGTTACTGGTTAAGAGTAAATGAAGATGGAACACAGCACAAATGTAAACAAAAAAGCACTTTCAGGATGATTATCTCTGTGGAATGAGGCAGCTGCAGGTTTGAACCAAATCATCTCACAATATGTGAACAGTCTCTGTCTGCACATGTTGACTTTGATAAAGTGAAGCAGAGAAACATGAGCGCTTTTAGTTCAGACGTTCAGGCCAATCTCCAAATTGTGCGTTTTGGATTTGTGTGCTATTTCCATTTCCTCATGTACCACGCTATATATTTCACTTGTATATAACTAATGGTGTTCAATACATCCACATACAGCAGTAACATCCACTAAATGAACCAAAATAAGGCCATGTGCACTAGAATCATAATGCTACATTTGCTCATATTCATATTTTTCCATTACGTGATCAATAGCTCCGCCAGCAAATGGCCTAAATATAAACTAATAACCCTCATGTTAATCCTTACAGCCTTGTTGGATATCTCTAATTCCACACAAACGAGATAGACAGCCCTGTTAGCCAACCAGAATCAGTTTTCTGTCAAACGCTCGCTACGACTGGCTGATGAAAAAAGTACCCCACGTGGAGAATCTGACTGAAATGGACCCAGAAATGCTGTTCTGCGGATTACAGGAAGTTAGTCGCCCGTTAGCGCAGTTAGCACAGTTACCAATGCCGATACAGCGCTTACACATCGCGATCCTTTTTCTTCCACGAAATGAAGTCATATTTCTCTAAAAGCGATTGGACATGTTTTGTGTGACGCATGTCTGTGTTGGGTTATGTTTGGCTGATGCTTTGTTGGAGAAGACATTGAAGGATATCTTGTGAATCTGCAGGTTGTCTTCTTTATAGAAAGCTGTTCCGTTCGTCTCTAGCAGGAAGCTGACAACAGCACGGGCCACAAAGCTGCCGCGTGGTCGGACTTTTTGGCAGATATTAATATTGATGTAATGAATCATTCATAACTTTGGTGTTTGAGTTGTGTTTGGAGCATGTACACACAGCATACATATTATTGTAGTCCAGGCTCTGCTGTTTAATATGGTGTGCAACATCATGATATTCATTATATTCTTTCCTGATTATTCCATAATACGTCCAATGTTTCAAACAAGTCCACAATCCCACCAGCTGGGGGGCTTTCAGGCAAGTCTCCACTCCCACTGTTCCCACTGTTCCCACTGTTCCCACCAGCCACCGGACACCAGCGCTCCCTCATCGCACCCTCCAACCTTCTTTCCACGACCCCCTCTACCCCTCATCCCCTCATTCCTTCATCCCTTCCTCCCCTCATTCCTTCATCCCTTCCTCCCCTCATCCCTTCATCCCCTCATCCCTTCTCCAATTCATCCCCTCATCCCCTCATTCCTTCCTCCCTTGACCTCTTTCCACTTCCTAAATCTCGCCTTTGTTCCGTGTCCCAACAAACCACTGAAGGCCACATCACTACCAGCTGGTCTTTGTTAGTGAAATTAAAGTCATTAGTAAATGATCTCTGCAGAACTTTGCATGAGCTGCAGCTCAACATCAGCTCCTGCCAGAGAGGACCAGAGAGGAGACGAGGATGGACACACTTCTGCTGAGCGTCCTCGTTGTGTCAGGCAAGACTTTAATATCTTTATATTCTTTACCATCTTCAACATTATAATAATATTGTTTGATAATTTGTTCCTCTGACATTCCTCTTACTTTCCTTCTTTCCACATCTTTTTACTTTAATGTAAAATGATAATTTGCATTAGTGAGTTAAGTTATTAATATTAAATGTAAGCAATATGTTTGTCTACGGCTTAAAATAAAATCCAACAATTTATGTAATTGTTTAATAATATAATACATTCCCTTGTATAATATTTAGAGATGTATGAGGGGGGTGAGTATTGTCAATAGTTTCATTGATTTATTTAATTCATTCATTCATTTTATTTTTGTATGGTTACATGTATGTGTATCTTTATGTATATGTGTGTGTTAAACAGGCTACTTAATGAAGAACCAAGTCTTTACAACATGAATGTATTCATTATGTGTGTGTGTGTGTGTGTGTGTGTGTGTGTGTGTGTGTGTGTGTGTGTGTGTGTGTGTGTGTGTGTGTGTGTGTGTGTGTGTGTGTGTGTGCGTGCGTGTGTGTGTGTGTGTTCATTTGCACAATACATATACATTATTGTTGTCCTGGTCTTCACTGTCACTTTATGCATATCTAGAAATTCAATAAAGATTTGATGAAAATCAACACGTGTGTGTCATCAGGGCTGTGTGTCGTCTCATCATCTGTACGTCGCTACCATGTTGTTCATGAGATGAAGAACATGACTGAAGCACAGCGTCACTGCAGAGAGAACTACAAGGACCTGGCCACCATCCGAGACCTGGAGGACCTGAAGACCCTGAACGCAACGCTGGATTCAAGCAAAATGGCCGCCTCCATCTCTGTGTGTTTTATTACGTCAAAGTTTTACATCCACCCAGTGGTGGAAGGTATGCAAATGAACTGGACCTAAGTGTGTACTTGTACTTTACTTGAGTATTTTAGTTCAATGCTTTTTTATGTTACATTTCAGAAGGACATTTATTTGACTGAGTTACTTTACAGATTAAGATTTTACATTAAAAACATATGATTTAATGCAACATACTGCTGATCTGTACTGGATATTTACAGCATTAATATCTCATCAAACAAACATTGTCCATGTAAATATATAGTGGAGTCTTGTTAGCGCTGTTTGCATCGTTATCTGTTAGCATTGTTAGCTTCTAGCATCATTAGCTGTTAGCATCTTTAGCTGAACATTTATAGAAATATGTTAACTGTAGAATTAATAAAGTTATGTCCTTGGTAGGATGGGAAACTAAATATACATATGAATATATAAAGTGATGAAACCGTTTCTGTAGTACGCTGTAGTACACTAAGTACTTGTACAAGTAAGTGTACGTGTTAGGTGTGTGTGATGGGGCAACTTTAGATACAGAAACATATTCAAATGAATATTTAGATTTCCATATTTTCTATTTTCTCTCCTGTGTCTTTGAATTTGCCTCCAACCAATCAGCATGAAGTCCTGAGGGAGAGTTACTGTCCGTGTTCCACAGAAAGAGATTCAACAGCAACGTTCAAATAAAGTGAGCAAACAGAAGAACTCTTGTGTTTTCATCACCATATTTGTAGAACATTGATATTTTCTTGGTCAGTTGATCCTCCGTCATCAGAAACAGACGTCGCTTCACGTGACGCTTCAGAGGAAAGGTCATCTCATTTCTCTTAAAGCATGTTTCCTCGTTTCCTCTCTCCTCGCATGGTTTCCTTGTGTACCTCCTTGCATCCCTGGTGGGAGGGACTAGGACGCAAGGAAAAGACGGAAGTGAAGGAAAACGGGGCGCAATTAGGAGACTTTGGATGCACCCTTAGAATGCGGTCGAATCGTCAAAAATGACCTCCTAACGTTTAATAACCACTTCTCCTTGACCTCCGTGGAAAACGTCACGGGGTCAAGGAAAGATGGGAAGGAGACTTCATGAGGAGTTAGGAAAAGACAACCGCGGTGTTTAGAGGATCAGACTCCACTTTCACTAACGACGTAGTTTTGACGCGACATTATGAGATGTTAGTGACGTCAGTCTGCTGCGGAGAAACTACGATGATCAGAAGAATACCATAAAGATCATCTTAAATACTTTGTCTTCTTACAGTGTTGCATCATGCAGAGGATTTAAACAACCTCATATATTACTTTATTAACATAAACAACCTGGTTCATATATTACTTTATTAACATAAACAACCTGTTCATATATTACTTTATTAACACAAACAACCTGGTTCATATTTTACTTTATTAACATAAACAACCTGTTCATATATTACTTTATTAACATAAACAACCTGTTCATATATTACTTTATTAACATAAACAACCTGTTCATATATTACTTTATTAACATAAACAACCTGTTCATATATTACTTTATTAACATAAACAACCTGTTCATATATTACTTTAATAACATAAACAACCTGTTCATATATTACTTTATTAACATAAACAACCTGTTCATATATTACTTTATTAACATAAACAACCTGTTCATATATTACTTTATTAACATAAACAACCTGTTCATATATTACTTTATTAACATAAACAACCTGTTCATATATTACTTTATTAACATAAATAACCTGTTCATATATTACTTTATTAACATAAACAACCTGTTCATATATTACTTTATTAACATAAACAACCTGGTTCATATATTACTTTATTAATTTAAACAACCTTGTTTAAAGTATTACTTTATTAACATAAACAACCTGTTCATATATTACTTTATTAACATAAATAACCTGTTCATATATTACTTTATTAACATAAACAACCTGTTCATATATTACTTTATTAACACAAACAACCTGGTTCATATTTTACTTTATTAACATAAACAACCTGTTCATATATTACTTTATTAACATAAACAACCTGTTCATATATTACTTTATTAACATAAACAACCTGTTCATATATTACTTTATTAACATAAACAACCTGTTCATATATTACTTTAATAACATAAACAACCTGTTCATATATTACTTTATTAACATAAACAACCTGTTCATATATTACTTTATTAACATAAACAACCTGTTCATATATTACTTTATTAACATAAACAACCTGTTCATATATTACTTTATTAACATAAACAACCTGTTCATATATTACTTTATTAACATAAATAACCTGTTCATATATTACTTTATTAACATAAACAACCTGTTCATATATTACTTTATTAACATAAACAACCTGGTTCATATATTACTTTATTAATTTAAACAACCTTGTTTAAAGTATTACTTTATTAACATAAACAACCTGTTCATATATTACTTTATTAACATAAACAACCTGGTTCATATATTACTTTATTAATTTAAACAACCTTGTTTAAAGTATTACTTTATTAACATAAACAACCTGTTCATATATTACTTTATTAACATAAACAACCTGTTCATATATTACTTTATTAACATAAACAACCTGTTCATATATTACTTTATTAACATAAACAACCTGGTTCATTTATTACTTTATTGATTTAAACAACCTTGTTTAAAGTATTACTGTATTAATTTAAACAACCTGTTCATATATTACTTTATTAACAATATAAACAACCTGGTTCATATATTACTTTATTCATTTAAACAACCTGGTTCAAAGTATTACTTTATTCATTTAAACAACCTGTTCAAAGTATTACTTCAATGCCACCTCCAACATGCTGAATAAATACTTTCTCACACTAAACATGTCTCATATCCCTTTTTGTTTTCATCACAGTTTGATCACTTTACAGCAGTTTGATCACTTTACAGCAGTTTGATCACTTTACAGCAGTTTTCAGACACAGCAATGTAACGTTCATAGTTTGTCATAATAATAGTTTAATGAATTATTGAAAGTATTTACAAGTTATAGCAACGGTTATTTACATGATCTGCGTTTGTCTTCATGATCGTTTGTTCTCGTCACTTTAAATGTTGCCTCTGCACTGAAATTATCTCCTTGAAGTGAACTGAATTGAATTGAAATGTGTCCCCAGAAGTAGTCTAAGTAAGGAACACACACACACACACACACACACACACACACACACACACACACACACACACACACACACACACACACACACACACAGTGAATAAAATAATGTTTTAAAGACTGGTTCCTTCATTAGGTAGCCTGTTTAATAGCCCATCTGCAGTCTAAAAACAGGCCTGGGGCTGTAAACCATTCACACAATAGAGGAGAGTTAAGAACAAGGTATGGGAGTGAGCTGTTAAAATCCCTGCTCCAGCCAGTAGGGGCAGTGCTGAGCATGGACTTAAACACTCATACACCTTCAAGTCCCCACTGGGGTCAAATGAACAAAGATTCAAACATCAAACTTCTTCTCAGTCATAATGCAGGAGAAGAAGAGTGTCCGCCTCTCTGAATAAATATATGAATACTATTGTTTGACATTATGGGGTCTATAAAGTAGGAGTACTGATTCATGATTATTTTTACACTTTAGTGTTATTTAGCTGTAATTATAGATATGATTTAATTATGAACACAGAGTAGTAAACTATTCAAACATCCGTTCTTATTGAAGTGAATCACTGGTATATGTGTTGAATACATGCAGCTCACTGCACAAAGGAGAGAGAGACAAACAGCTGGAACATGAGATCATCCAGACGCTTCCCTCATTGATTACTTTACTTTATTAAAGTAAATAAAATCTACTAATAAAAGCAGACATGAAAAACAAAAACAAAAGCATAACCCTTCTCCTGCCCTTTCCCCACAAATAATAAGGTAGTAAGTAAAGCAGCTATAATAAATGTTATTATAAGAACATGCTGCCCCCATGTGGCAAAACATAAATCATATTCTAGGTTTATAGATATTGATTAGTGGAGCTTTAAATGTCACAGAAAACTGTAAATGTTATTTTTTCTGACACTGAAAACAAAAACAACAACAAACTGAAATTGTGAGTCATCTTCATTTTATTTAAACTGATAACATTTTACAAGAAGTCATGTTTATACACCTCCGCCAGCTCGGGCCGGGCCGGGGAGGGATCCGGGGTCGGTTCCGTTGAAGAGGAAGGAGCCGAGAAGAAGAGGCCTCTGGGTGGCCTGGATGAGCTCCATGGAGGATTCAGGGAAGATGAGGCGACAGCAGCTGATGAGATCCCATCAGTGAGCTGCAAGGCAAAGATCCATGACTTATACACAACGTACTTTACATAAAGCATTCATTGTGTTTTACATTGAACACCAAGTCTGCATTTTTTGGTCCAAAATTGTCCGAAACAAATACAACCTCACGTTGTATCGATCACGCTTACACACCATCTGTCATCAAAGTTTTCGGAACAGGTTTGATTTTTTGTGCTTATTTTTGCATTCCAATTAGAGTTGTTGAATTCACTAAATGAACATCATGCTGTATTGAAGAAGACTTGAAACTAGAGATTGAGACATAAACTCATGTTTACAATGTTTACTGAGGGAATACATCAAGAGAAGTAGAGTCATTTATATAGACTTCTATACAACCAGAGGAGTCGCCCCCTGGTGGTCAGGAGAGAGACTGCAGCTTTAACACATGAAGCATAGGCTTCTATACAACCAGAGGAGTCACCCCCTGGTGGTCAGGAGAGAGAATGCAGCTTTAACACATGAAGCATAGACTTCTATACAACCAGAGGAGTCACACCCTGGTGGTCAGGAGAGAGAATGCAGCTTTAACACATGAAGCATAGACTTCTATACAACCAGAGGAGTCACACTCTGGTGGTCAGGAGAGAGACTGCAGCTTTAACACATGAAGCATATACTTCTATACAACCAGAGGAGTCACACCCTGGTGGTCAGGAGAGAGAATGCAGCTTTAACACATGAAGCATCGGCAGTATGCATGACATTAAAACTTAAAACTTAAAAAATACAAAAAAATACAAGAAAGGAAAAGAAGGAGTAACAAAAACACAACACTTTAATATTTATTTAACTATGGCGGTGGCGCTTGCAGAATACTAAACCACTGATCAGCCGGACAGCCCTCCTTCCCTCACAACTAAAACAAGCCGGCGGCAGAAGAAAAACATAACCTATTTAGTCGTACTAGTGCGAGAGCTGCTTATGAAGCCGCCCCGGACTCTTAATGGCGACCGTGCCGTACACAGGCGTGCCCTCATCGCCCTCGACTGGAGCTCCGTCAGGAACAAAGTGTCCTGACCTGCAGAGATAAAAACACGTCCGCAGAACGCAGCAGAACAGGAACTCGGGGGCTCGGGGGCTCGAGTCCGGGGAGGAAACCCCGAGCCGGAGCGCGAGGAAGGATCGGGCCGTGACGCGGCTGAGGAAGCCGGGAAAAGTAGAAACGGCGGGTCTCGACCTGAAGAACGCCCGGTGCTCGAGATCAGCTCCCTGTGACGGAGCGGTAGAACATGTGGAGGGACCATCTCACCATGTTTTATCATGTAATAGACAATATGTTGGTTTTTTGCCAAAGTGTGTGAAATGTAACTTTGACAAAATATGAAAGCGGCCATGTTGGATTGAAACACCGGCTGCAAAGATTGTGGAGTAAAGAATGTAGTTTATTTATTTTAAAGGCACCAAGAAGGTCGTTGATTGATGCAACCCCATTGCATTATGGGTGGTGAGGGCTTCAGCTACGTGATCTGCAACATCAAAGAACATATTTTATACAGTATGTGTATTCATTGATGACTTTCCAGGAAACACAACTGATGATCAACTGAAACGTGGAGTAGTAACTTTTTACTAAAACAGCCCTGGAATGTAAAGTGTGTTTAAAAAAAACATTTCACTGTCGGTTGTTTCGTGTTTCTGTTTCACAAACAGAGAAAAAGGTTTAAAGTCTGTTTGCTGTGTGAACTTGTAATGATGCATAAAGTCTAAAACGTGCTTGTGAGGAAAGAGTTCATATCTAATTATGAAATCTTAAATTATGAAGGAACAAAACAACTTTTGAGTGTCTTGTTTTTAACCTGTTGTGTGAAGGACTCTGTGCTTCATGCAGAGAGTGACTTTGTCGATGGTTGAAATAGAAGGTGTGTGTTTTTTTGTACTTCATTGTGAATTCTGTATTTTATCTCTTATTTAAGGCTCTCAGATTAAAGTCTTTTAGGTTCTCTGCGTTGTCTCGTCAGCAGTGATGTCAGAGCTTTGGCAAAGTACAAAAGCCAAAGTGTAACGTGTTGAGCTCAAAAGAATCCCTCCACTTTATTGCAAAAAGCTTCACAACAGAAATCCGACTGGACGTCTCGACCGTGTAAAGCGGTTTATTCTGCAGCACAAGGCCGCCCTCTAGAGGCAGGGACAGAACATTCAGAATCTAAAGGATGAGGAGAACATCCATCATAGTGTTAACCTTCCTCTTGTGTTCGGCTCCGACCCGTTTTAGGTTTTAAATGCATAAAAGAACCACATACATGTGTGTATTACATCAAAGCTTTTTGACTTTTTCAGGAACCTCTATTTCAACTAAATAAAACAAAAATGTTTTGTTCAATAAATTATGAAATGCTCTGGTTGAAATGATGACCTTTGTGTTGTTAGGGTCGGTTTTGACCCAGTTATAAAAACCATATTTGATTGATTGGTTGTTGTTTGTTTGATCTTGCAAATCTATATGTTGTGTTATGACTTGTTCTGCTTTTCATTTTGTGTCTTATTAAAGTTCTATTACTGGAAAAAATCCTTTTTATAATTTTTCTTGAAGTAAATATAAAAGGGTCAAAATTGACCCGTAACACCATAGATGTTACTATAGTAATTAATATTAAAATGAAAACATAAATAAAACACATGTATTTAAGAGATGTGTTCTAATACCCCTCAGTAATAGTCAGGCAACACAACAACCTTTTATTTATTTATATGATTCTCTTGAGGTTCATTTTACCATTTTTTTATTGAAATCGAGGTATCCTGACAAAGAAAAAATATTAAAACATAAACAATATGTTCATGGATAAGGAAGCCTAACAATGTCACCAAGAGATGAGAAACACATTGGATGATAGATATTTTGTCACATTTGTCATATTTGTTTTTAGTGTATTTTACAGCTGATTTAAGACATGGGTCAAAACCGACCCGTTAACACAGTGGTTCTCAAACTGTGGGGCGCGACCCTCTAGTGGGGCGCGGGTGGTGATGCTGTTTTTTTTTTAATATATAAAAATTTAAAAAAATTATATTTTTCTTTTTTTATAATTTTTTTTGTTTAATATAATCCTTTATTAATCCCACAGTCGGGACATTCTTCTCTGTATTTTACCCATCCTTAGTAATTAAAGAGCAGTGTCCTGAAGCTCTGGGGCTTCAGGGTCTTATCAAGGACACTGAGACATGAAACTATGAGAACAGGATGAACCAGCACCTTGTGGTTTCAGGACGAACTCTCTCCATGAACATGATAACTTTACATAGTACAAAAGTACAAAGTACACGGACATAAAACTTCATTAATAAAAACATGGAGATATGCTGTACATTCATGGAAATGTTTACGTTACGTAAACAGGTTAGAATTGCGCGACTCGACAATTCTTGGTGTTTTGCTAAAAGCCTCCGTGAGGTCTCTGTGAGGTCTTTTCTGCTGTTGAGTCTCTCAAAAGAGAAAATAGATCTCAGCTCAACATTGAGCATGAATTGAGAGCCGTATCAAATCTACAACCCTGTTTATGAAATATGTGTAGAGGAAAGCAGCTCTCTGCTCCACTAATGCTGATACAACCTGATGCTCACACATCTGCACTCATTTAGTTTTGCACAGGTTGAACGTTATTGTTATTATCTTGAAAATATATTTAGTGCTAAACAGGTTATTTGCAGCGACAATAAGTATTTTTTTTGCCAAATATTAGTTATTTTTTGCAGAGATAGAACTTTATTTGCATTGTTTTAACAAAGTGATTGCACATGTTATTAGTTTTTGTCTGATGGAGCAATCTGGTTTACTTGAAAGTGATTTACATTTTCTTTATTCTATTATTTGAAAAAGCACGGATGGAGGAGTCACAAAAAGTTGGACCATTTTGTTACAATGTTGTTGGGGCGCAAACATTTTTCTTCCTCCAAAGTGGGGCGTGACAGAAAAAGTTTGAGAACCACTGGTTTAGCACAAGAGATGCTAACAGAAAGCTAACAGAAGAGATGTTAACAGAGAGCTAACACAAGAGGAGGGTTAAATCATCTAAAACATGTCACTTATTCACATGATGTACAACGTTTTTTGTCTTGGAGCTCTCCTGCGGGGAGGGAGGACCTCACAGGTGTCGGGGTCGTGCCTTCCAGGCGCTACTCGGGGACCACTTCCCCGATCCACTTGAGGTAGGGCGGGTTGCCCTGGTCGATGGGGAGGCTGATGACCTCGGCCACCTCGTAGGGATGGTGAGAGCTGGAGAGGACAGACAGCGGGAACAGAGCGTGATGCACGAGTCGCTGACGGAGCAACTTCTTCTCCTCATGAACCTACCGCACGTATTCGGCCAGAGCGGGAACCTTGGAGCTCCTGGTTTTAATCATCTGGAGGGAGAGAAGACGTCAGGGTCAAACACACACTTCACCACATGCATAGTTTATATATATAAAAATATATAAACAACGAGGTCGACTCAAATGGTTCACACTCTCTTTCCATGTGATAAAGTTCATGAAACAAGTCGGCCTCACGCCACCCAGTGGGGAGAGGTCCAACATACCAAAAATACCCCAATATGGATCTTACATATACACTCACCTAAAGGATTATTAGGAACACCTGTTCAATTTCTCATTAATGCAATTATCTAATCAACCATCACATGGCAGTTGCTTCAATGCATTTAGGGGTGTGGTCCTGGTCAAGACAATCTCCTGAACTCCAAATTGAATGTCAGAATGGGAAAGAAAGGTGATTTAAGCAATTTTGAGCGTGGCATGGTTGTTGGTGCCAGACGGGCCGGTCTGAGTATTTCACAATCTGCTCAGTTACTGGGATTTTCACGCACAACCATTTCTAGGGTTTACAAAGAATGGTGTGAGAAGGGAAAAACATCAAGTATGCGGCAGTCCTGTGGGCGAAAATGCCTTGTTGATGCTAGAGGTCAGAGGAGAATGGGCCGACTGATTCAAGCTGATAGAAGAGCAACTTTGACTGAAATAACCACTCGTTACAACCGAGGTATGCAGCAAAGCATTTGTGAAGCCAGAACACGCACAACCTTGAGGCGGATGGGCCACAACAGCAGAAGACCCCACCGGGTACCACTCATCTCCACTACAAATAGGAAAAAGAGGCTACAATTTGCAAGAGCTCACCAAAATTGGACAGTTGAAGACTGGAAAAATGTTGCCTGGTCTGATGAGTCTCAATTTCTGTTGAGACATTCAGATGGTAGAGTCAGAATTTGGCGTAAACAGAATGAGAACATGGATCCATCATGCCTTGTTACCACTGTGCAGGCTGGTGGTGGTGGTGTAATGGTGTGAGGGATGTTTTCTTGGCACACTTTAGGCCCCTTAGTGCCAATTGGGCATCGTCTAAATGCCACGGCCTACCTGAGCATTGTTTCTGACCATGTCCATCCCTTTATGGCCACCATGTACCCATCCTCTGATGGCTACTTCCAGCAGGATAATGCACCATGTCACAAAGCTCGAATCATTTCAAATTGGTTTCTTGAACATGACAATGAGTTCACTGTACTAAAATGGCCCCCACAGTCACCAGATCTCAACCCAATAGAGCATCTTTGGGATGTGGTGGAACGGGAGCTTCGTGCCCTGGATGTGCATCCCACAAATCTCCATCAACTGCAAGATGCTATCCTATCAATATGGGCCAACATTTCTAAAGAATGCTTTCAGCACCTTGTTGAATCAATGCCACGTAGAATTAAGGCAGTTCTGAAGGCGAAAGGGGGTCAAACACAGTATTAGTATGGTGTTCCTAATAATCCTTTAGGTGAGTGTATATATATATATATATATATATATATTTATATATATATATATTTATATTTATATATATATATATATATATATATATATATATATATATATATATATATATATATATATATTATGGTTGGTTACATTTTCATTTTAAAATCTCTACCAGACGGCATAGTTGATAAAAGCAAAGCTATTTGTAATCACTGCAAACTGTAATGATGTCATCACAGAGTACTACGAGCTGAAGTACCTTAAAGGGTTACGCAGCATTGAAGCAGCCAACCAGCATCCTTAGAATCCAACGAATGGCGTATGAGCCTCTAGAAGCACTTCATAATAACTACACGCTATTTAGCATTAGTAAAGTATGAGTAAACACTTAATTCATCATTTATAAAGCATTTTACCAGCATGAACACTCATTAGTAATTCATTAGTATGCAATTCATAATCACAGTTATAAATGTTTTATTCTTGATTAATAAGCTTGACTATTATGCGTTTCATAATTGGGTTTTGTCACGACCCGGCTCTAACGGCATGACAAGAACGAGAGGGAGACACAGTGTTTAAGGTACAACACACAAAGGTTTATTCATACCTAAGATGGGTTCAAAACCCCAAAACAAACGGGACCGGTTAAACTAATAAGGCGCTGTCGCCTGATGGCCTCATAAGGACAATGCAGACAGACAGACAGAGAGAGAGAGAGACAGAAACCTGTCAGCTGACTTCCTGTAGGTTTCTCTGTGGTTGATGTGGACGTGTTCAGCAGGAAGAGATTCAACTCTCTCAGTCTGCAGCGTCAACAAGAAGAGAAGCTCCTGTTTCTGTGAGTGTTGAACACTTCTGTGTCTCTGGACGCTTTCTCTGCTTCTTTTACTGCAAAAGGTCTTTACTTTTATTATTCAGCCTGTTTTCTTCTCTTTCAACTGCTTCCTCATTTCTCAATGTAGAAATGTAATTCAAAGCTAATAATGTTCAGGGTGTTATTTCTATTACTTTCATCATTCATAACGTTCATACTTTCAGGAATATTAAACATTTTCCGGCAAAATGTATCCAATCAAATGAATGGAAGACATTTTTCATGCATTTTGAGCTCTTAACTACTCATTCATACATCTGCAAACTTTAAAATATTAAACTTATTTACATTCTGGGTATTATTTCCTATTCAAAACCTATGCAACATATACAAAACATAACAATCGTGAAAATCATAACTTACGACATAAAGGAGGAAGAAGAAGTGTGAGTCTCAGAGGGAGAGACGCTCTGGTGCACTTCCTCAATAACTGCAGAATCAGACATGAGTACAGAAGGGAGGGGTGATAATATGTATACGCAAAGGCGTTTCTAGGATTGAAAGAAAGGGGGGCTTAGCCCCTAGGGAACCTGCATGTGTGCGATTTTTTTGGGGGCCCCATTTGAGGCCGTGGATATCAATTGTTTGAGACAGTTCATAGATTGGGTCAATCAGAAAGAGTGTGATTTTGCTCTTTAGTTTTGCATTCATTCAGTATATGATAAGAGAAGAGACAGAACGTCAGGGTCATAGTGAACACAAATATGAACTTTTCTCACATAACGAGAGAGAAATACTTTTCCTGCTTGTAAAGGAAAGACGGATAAACCAGTGATATTAAAAAAAAAAAAACACATTTCAAGTACATCTTAATTATCAAATGATAAATATTGTATGCTTGGTGTAGTTTACTATGAGATAAACTCCTTGGTGTAGTTTACTATGAGATAAACTCCTTGGTATAGTTTACTATGAGATAAACTCCTTGGTATAGTTTACTATGAGATAAACTCCTTGGTATAGTTTACTATGAGATAAACTCCTTGGTGTAGTTTACTATGAGATAAACTCATTGGTGTAGTTTACTATGAGATAAACTCCTTGGTATAGTTTACTATGAGATAAACTCCTTGGTATAGTTTACTATGAGATAAACTCCTTGGTATAGTTTACTATGAGATAAACTCCTTGGTGTAGTTTACTATGAGATAAACTCCTTGGTATAGTTTACTATGAGATAAACTCATTGGTATAGTTTACTATGAGATAAACTCCTTGGTGTAGTTTATAGATAAACTCATTGGTATAGTTTACTATGAGATAAACTCCTTGGTGTAGTTTATAGATAAACTCCTTGGTATAGTTTACTATGAGATAAACTCCTTGGTATAGTTTACTATGAGATAAACTCCTTGGTGTAGTTTACTATGAGATAAACTCCTTGGTGTAGTTTATAGATAAACTCCTTGGTGTAGTTTACTATGAGATAAACTCCTTGGTATAGTTTACTATGAGATAAACTCCTTGGTGTAGTTTACTATGAGATAAACTCCTTGGTGTAGTTTATAGATAAACTCCTTGGTATAGTTTACTATGAGATAAACTCCTTGGTATAGTTTACTATGAGATAAACTCCTTGGTGTAGTTTACTATGAGATAAACTCCTTGGTGTAGTTTATAGATAAACTCCTTGGTGTAGTTTACTATGAGATAAACTCCTTGGTGTAGTTTACTATGAGATAAACTCCTTGGTGTAGTTTATAGATAAACTCCTTGGTATAGTTTACTATGAGATAAACTCCTTGGTGTAGTTTATAGATAAACTCCTTGGTATAGTTTACTATGAGATAAACTCCTTGGTATAGTTTACTATGAGATAAACTCCTTGGTGTAGTTTACTATGAGATAAACTCCTTGGTGTAGTTTATAGATAAACTCCTTGGTGTAGTTTACTATGAGATAAACTCATTGGTATAGTTTACTATGAGATAAACTCCTTGGTATAGTTTACTATGAGATAAACTCCTTGGTGTAGTTTATAGATAAACTCCTTGGTATAGTTTACTATGAGATAAACTCCTTGGTGTAGTTTATAGATAAACTCATTGGTATAGTTTACTATGAGATAAACTCCTTGGTGTAGTTTATAGATAAACTCCTTGGTATAGTTTACTATGAGATAAACTCCTTGGTGTAGTTTATAGATAAACTCCTTGGTATAGTTTACTATGAGATAAACTCATTGGTATAGTTTACTATGAGATAAACTCATTGGTATAGTTTATAGATAAACTCCTTGGTGTAGTTTACTTGGTATAGTCCTGCTGTGGTTGATGAGAGACGTTACTTGGCAGACTGAGAAAGCCAGTGCAGCAGCCTCCCCAAGGTCCTAGTGCCCTAAGTTAAGTTTGATGATAGGCTATTGGATTGTAATTTTAAGGGGAGAAAACATACAAACCAGAACGCACACACATATGTAGCATGTTAGAGTTATAAATAACTTGTCCATGTGAGAAACAATAGTTTCATTTAATGACATCACCAAAATAAAAATAAAAAATAAAAATATATATATATATATATTAAGCCAAATTATTAGGGGGGGGGCTAAAGAACATTTTAGGGGGGCTTCGGCCCCCCCTAAAACAGGCCTAACGACGCCCCTGTGTATACGTCTTTAAAGCGCTGCACATTAATGAGACAGATGTTTGTGATGTTGTCATGAGGTGAATACAGAGTACCTTACTGAGTTATTTCATCCAATTTATGAGGAATTATAATACTGGTAGATCAGCCTGTTTACATTTAGAGCGTTCCATATCAGTGATCACTTAAAATAACAGCTAGATTTAAATTGCGCGACCGTTAGTTGTCATTTTAAGCTTGACAGTTAAAAACTTGGTGTAAACTTGTATATTGTCACGTCCGCAGTAACGACTCAGACGTTGGTTTCCTTAACTTGCAGGTTTATTGCTTGAGTGTTCACAGTATTGCAACGGGGCTCTTCGCTAACAGTAGCTCAAACGGAACAGCTAACAAGCTCACGTAGCATCCCCCACACTAGCATAACGAACGACAACACACACGTCACTTCCTCCCTAACCTAAAGATGAGGAATGAAACAATCGTGATAATTTCCAGTGAGAGATAATTAACTTACGTTGGTAATTTCCCGACGCGAGGCGAGTTCTCTAAACATCATGGAGGAGAAAAATGACGGAGAAAAGACGGACAGAAGCAGCGAGAGCACTTCTTTACATCGGTGGCTGAGCGTCATCCTCCACCCTGCTTTCAACCGGCAGTCAGTCAGTTTTATAGTCCCGTATGTGCGTCCCGGGACTATTTTCTCTGTCGCTGAAATGCGATACACAACGTTTGGTGGCTACAACTATTTTGTGCTGAAAGGCAGCTTACTATTACTATTTATAAAGTTGCAGGTACCCGTATTATAAAAGCAATAAGGTACTCGAGGCAGTACTGTGTCTACAATAATGTACAGTTCAATGGTTTGCCGGCCCTCCGCTGCGTGTCGGGCCTAACAACTCCCTTGAACAGTACATTATTGCACGACACAGTACTGCCTCTCGTACCTTATTGCTTAACTAACTTCTTTCAATAATCTTGCTTTTTCAACAGGGCTACACGACTGACAGACATGTTGTAACTGGTTGTGTACTGGCAGCACTACAGCGCTGAACGGGCTTCTGCTCTCACATCATACTAACCAGTCTGGGTGTGTATTTGAAGGCGTGAGGACGTGGTGGCTGCGTCCGTCAGTGTCTGCAGACGAAGGTAGAAAGTCTCTTGGACCTCCTCTGGATGTGACTGTAACAGGTGAGTAGCCTCACAGGTATCTTTACACACCTCTGATGAAGGAGCTCTGCTGACATTTGTTACGTAATGAACATGTAGATGAGAGCCGTGATCAATTCTTTCTGCACTGATATTTACTGTTTGTATCTGGATTCATTCTCTTATGTTCTGTGATATGTAACTTTCTGCTCAAAGTCTTTTCAGCCTTTGAGCCTTTTCATGTTCAGTTGAGTCAGATTTTATTATCACCAGGAAACAACTTTCATTTAAATCTGCACTGACTCATTGCTGAAATATGTGGACACGTCAGTCTACTGTTTATTCTCTGACATATTTATTCCGTCTGACTACAGACGGAATAAATATGATCTATTGGGTAATAATATACTGCAATAACAAGCATGCATATGTCCACTGTTAAAGTTGCATCAGCATAGCTGGCCAACCAGGAAGTGCAAACCTGAATACATGCAGACCACTACCCTTTGGTAGAAGTATCAGCCTGTGCTTGTAGAACTAGGGTTACAATACCATAACCTTTGTTCTGGCTCACACAGGCTCCTCCCTCTATTGGACTCTATGGGTACAGTGGGTGGAGCCCAATGTTAAGCTTAATTTAAACTCCCGTAAAAAGCCAGCGTGATGACGTGATTACGGTCTGGCGTCGGGCTCGAAGGGTTTTTAAGTTCTCACGGTGCTTGGTGGTCATCCACAGTCATGTGACCGTCACCAATACTCCTCTGATGAAAACCATTTTTACATGTCTGAGGATTTTACAAAGAAGAATAATTAGTTCTTAGAAGCTTTAGAAACAGGAAGTGTTAAAAATATCCACGTGAGTAAATATTCAGCAGCCAAATCAAATAGTTTACAGAATGTTTAACCTTTCTTTCTTTATAACACATTTAATACTTGACTTGTTTCTTTAGAGGGTTTGTTTAAAGCTGATGAAGTAGAACATGAATATGATATATGATTTTACAGATAAATATAATTACTCCTCATCATAGTGGAGGTTGGTTTATGGCATTTTTCCGTTTTTACTCGTCTTCTTGATTCTTCACACTCTGGTGTTTCAGAGAATAATGCAACTAACATAAATGAACATGGGGGCCTTCATGTGTGCTCACAGCTCACTCTCCATGTGGAGGCTCACTTTCCGGTGCCAACAGTGAGTCTAAACAACGCTTTAGTCTCTACAGTGGATACATGTTGTCAATTAACATTAGACTTATGTAACAAATACACTTTTGTCAGTTTTAGGAAAAACATCATGGTTGGGTGAAAACATACAAAAGTACCTAAAGTTAAAAAGTTCATGATGTAACTTCAACACCCGTTTGGGACATGAACACCTGTCTCCTGTTTCAAAGTCCTGTGTTTGTTTCAACCATCCCCCTCCCGTCACTGTATAAAGTACATCACTAGCTCTGAGCAATCACATGGATGTTTTTAATGTGCAACAAAGAATCCTACCTGACTTTCCATGGCCATTGTTTCTAAGGTTTCGATACGTCATTTACAATTACAGTTTTTCCATCAGGTGACAAAACATCCAGATTTTAGCCGGGAGCCACGATGACGTCAGTGGGCATTTTGAAGATTCTAGATGATTTAAAAGAAGATGAATTTCAGAGATTCAAATGGCATCTGAAGGAGCCTCACTTCATGAAACCTTACCAAGCTCTCAAAGAGTCAGCTCTGGACGAAGCAAATAGGCAGGACACTGTGGATCTGATGGTGAAGGCCTTTGAACCTGATGGAGTTCTGAAGGTGACCAAGAAGGTTTTAAAGGAGATACCCAGGAATGATCTGGTGCAGAGACTACAGGACACCATCTCAAGACCAGAAGGTCAGTCATTTGTATTCTCATGGAAATAGTGCAACACAATGCTTGTAATGGAACAGGGTCTCTGTACAGAAGCTCATTGTCTTCACCAAAGGAAAACAATGGAGGTCTGATCTCTTAATTATGAGAAAAGGTTCAGGTGATGTATCATTGTTATTGGTCAGAGGGTGATGGGGCTACCTGATTTACTCATCTTTTATGTACTCCTTGGTTTGAGACACAGAGATATTAATGTGAGTATTGTGATCAACGTATCCTCATACAACGATACCTTATAAAAAGGTTTTTCTAAATAAACTTCCGTTTTCACATGAAAGTACTCAGTTAGGTTGAGACAACTAAACTACTTAGTTTAGAAAAGTATCATAACATAATTAGTTAGGTTAAGGGAAATTACCTCGTTCATGATTACGTGGATAACATATGGAATGATTTCCAATAGCTGGCTGAGTTACGTAATGAGATGAAATACTGGTGTCATGCACATGAGGTTGATGGAGATTGTATAAAGCAGTAGCATCCTGCACGTTATTGGGGGAGAGTTTATGTATTGGGGTTAGGGTTTAAATTCAGTTCCCTCAAAGAAAATGCCAACAAGCTATTTAAAATGTACGAGTTTCATTTTGTGCTGCATTATGAGGAGTTTGAGTCAACAGCATCAGACCTGCAGCAAACACTTCCACTTCTGCAGCTACAGCAGGAAGCTCAGTCCCAACATGTGATGCACTCATGGACACACTTGTACTAGTTGAAGTGCTTTTGATCCTGAGGGGATGTGTAATAATGTGTAATAATTGAATGAAACAATAATTATACCTAGAAATTTAGAATAGTTTGTGGAGTTACAGCTGTGTTGATAATGTCCCACAGCGATTACACCAACTAATCATGTATCCCAGACTAAATGATGTAACCTACAGTACATAACACAGAAACAGGTTTTAAACCTCGAACTAATTACCAATCACTGGTTACCTTGAAGATTAGAAATAGGTATTAAGTCATATTGATCAAATACAACATCCTGTAACTTCTCTCACAGGCGATGATGATGCTGGAGAGACTTCAGAGAACAGAGGAGCATCCACCTGTCAGAGCAAAGGTGAAGCTGCTCTCTGGTTTGTATGGAAGCCTTGAGAGACAAAAGTGTGGTCGATGTTTTAATAAATACCCTCTGTGTACTGGTTGAAGTGTTGGTGATCCTGAGGGGTCAAAAACACTGTAGACAGTTGAGAGGCCTCCATGTCGGGTGAATGTTTGATGGTGGTGGACACAGAGGAGGTAAATGTGTTGGCTGTGATCTCCCAGAGCAGGACTATCTGTTGTGTGGATGTGGGTTCTTCGTTCAGCAAACACCTATTACAATTCTACAAGCTCTAGATATTTATTACTGAGGCGCAATCTTCAGGCAGGAGGGCCCTTTGTGACTTATTTTGTAGTTTGAATGACAACATTTACACTCTATTTTAGAACCATGCATCTGTAGTACATCGTCCATACCTACAGGGTATTATTTAAGCAATAAGGTACAGGAGGCAGTACTGTGTCGTACAATAATGTACTGTTCAAGGGAGTTGTTAGGCCCGACGCGCAGCGGAGGGCCGGCAAACCATTGAACTGTACATTATTGTAGACACAGTACTGCCTCGAGTACCTTATTGCTTTTATAATACGGGTACCTGCGACTTTATAAATGTAATAGTAAGCTGCCTTTCAGCACAAAATAGTTGTAGCCGGCAAAACGTTGTGTATCACATTCTACGAAAGAGAAAATAGTCCCGGGACGCACATACGGGACTATAAAACGGACTGCCTGGTCAGTAAATCTGCGATTTACTGACCAGGCCGGTTGAAAGCAGGGTGGAGGATGACACGCAGCCACCGATGTAAAGGAGTGCTCTCGCTGCTTCTGTCCATCTTTTCTCCGTCATATTTCTCCTCCATGATGTTTAGAGAACTCGCCTCGCGTCGGGAAATTACCGACGTAATTATCTCTCACTGGAAATTATCACGATTTTGTGATCAAACCCTTTTCATTCCTCATCTTTAGGTTAGGGAGGAAGTGACGTGTGTGTTGTCGTTCGTTATGCTAGTGTGGGGGATGCTACGTGAGCTTGTTAGATGTTCCGTTTGAGCTACTGTTAGCGAAGAGCCCCGTTGCAATACTGTGAACATTCAAGCAATAAACCTGCAAGTTAAGGAAACCAACGTCTGAGTCATTACTGCGGACGTGACAATATCAAAGTTTACACCAAACATGTTTGGTAACTGTCAAGCTTGAAATGAACAGGCTGTACAGTACTTTATGGCTGAATAAAGTACACCCCGTGACTCACTCTCAACCAATCAGAATGCTTGATTTGATCTACCCGTATTATAATAGTTATTGTACAACAATAACTAATAATTTGATTTTTCTACAAAAACAAGGGGGACTCAAAAAAAAAACTTGAAATTTGATAAATACATAATGTGGTAATAAAATAAATAATTTGTTCACAATTATTAATATTTTTTTTAATTAATTGTATTATTGAACAACTATAGTGCTCTCGGTTAATCCACAATGTTAATAAACCTCAAACCTGAATATTTAAGACAGTAAAAGTGAGGTTTTTACTTTCTTAGGAGAATATCTATGTGTTCACAATTATTGGGCAACTATTAGTGTGCAGACAAGTGTGCACAATTCAAAATAATAATTTTCAAATTAAATAAACTGTTAATGACATTTAAATAAAGTGCAAATTAAAATATAACCTTATGATGTGAATGATATGCTTCAGCAGTCTTCATGTTTGCAGAACCAGAAGTTGCTCTTCATATCTGACAGCTGGCTTCCACAGCACATTTGGAGTTGCTTGTCAGTGACAGACAGACCTTTTCTGCATCTGTAGTACATCGTCCTTTATCTGGAAAAATCACACTGGCTTTCTCACGAGCGTTGGATGTTTGGTTTCTAGATACCGCTTTAGCTGTGAAGCCTTCAGTGCTGCGTTAGCTAGCTAGGCTAGCGTTAGCCCTCACACTCTGGGCTCAGGGCTCCACCTCGTTACCTCCGTTCACAAAGCCCTACTTTGTGAAGTCAGGATCATACTTGCACAAACATTTAGACGTTTGTGGGGGTGTTCGGCAGCACTTTCGTTTTAAATTTTTCGTTTTAAATACTTCACTATAACTTTCACTACAGGCTAGTGGCTGGCTGAGTGTCTTCTTCTGCATATTGGAGCTTGTTAAACAACTGACTGACGCATTACTGCCACCAAGTGGTGGGAAGCTGTATTGTAACTGAGCGTTAGGGCTGGGCAGTATGGCCAAAATGCCATATCACGGTATTTTGTAAGATTCTGGCGGTTTCACGTCATATCACAGTATTTATTTTCAAGTAAACACATTCATTCATTGACGCCAATAAGGACCCGCCGCTATAGTTGTTCACTGCTCCCTGGACAGCAGCTGTTTGTACAACGATTGTGTTAAATCTAAACCTGGAGGGACTTAGGACCCAGGGGTAAGTAGGTATGAATCGTTCATACTGCCACAACGTTTAATGTTTACAGCTCTAGCTGAGGGTGCAGCGGACGGAGCTACTTATGTCTCAAGGTTAGGACTTCAGTCACGGTGTAAAGAGAAATACACCGCCGAACTGCATGCTGGGTATATCTCGCCACTATCATCAAACTACATTGCACAGGAGACTCTTCCGTCTCTTCCTGTGCGAGCTGTGACTGACGTTCTAACCCCGAGACATAAGAAGCTCCGTCCGCTGCGACCTCAGCTAGAGCTGTGAACAGGTTGAACAGGTATACTGCACAGCCCTACTGAGCGTCTCGTGGAAAACAGTAATATCTCTGGTGTCTTCATTCAATTCATAACCTATGCGGTCCGCGGCCCACAGGTGAAAAACTGAACGTTTTTGGCGGCCCACTAGGTGGCGCTTGCGGCCCAATTTGGGTCTGCGGGCCTATGGTTAAGAATCACTGACCTACAGTATATAACACAGAAACAGGTTTTAAACCTGAAAAATGAAAAGAAAACTAATTACCAATCACTGGTTACCTTGAAGATTAGAAATAGGTATTAAGTCATATTGATGAAATAAAACATCCTGTAACTTCTCTCACAGGCGATGCTGATGCTGGAGAGACTTCAGAGAACAGAGGAGCATCCACCTGTCAGAGCAAAGGTAAAGCTGCTCTCTGGTTTGTATGGAAGCCTTGAGAGACAAAAGTGTGGTCAATGTTTTAATAAATCCCCTCTGTGTACTGGTTGAAGTGTTTTTGATGACACTGTAGACAGTTGAGAGGTGAATGTTTGATGGTGGTGGGCACAGAGCAGGTAAACCTGTTGGTTCATCCGCTCAGGTCTGGTTCTTGATTACTAAGGCTCAATTTTCAGGCAGCTCCATGACTTCCTGACAGTTTGAAGCAAACGTTTGTAAGCGGAGGTTTGACTAAGCGAGTGACGCCTGCGTTCATTGGAACAGGTTGATTGGAAAACCTCTAACTCTCTAACTACGCCTGATTTTAGTAATGCTTCAAATATTGGTTTTATTCCTTGCTTCTAGTTTAATAGGGTATTGACGTTGAAATGATCTACAGTGATTACACAAACTAATCATGTATCCCAGAGAAACTGGACTAAACTGGAGAAACGAGAAAACGACTATTTTTGGGTGTTATTATTAGTAGTTGTTACTGCTACACTCTGCAGCTGTAAATATATTTCATTCCAGTTAGTTGTATTCTATTTTATTGTGTATATTTAAATATATATATATATATATATATATATATATATATATATATATATATATATATATATTACTTTATTTTTATTCTATTTTATTTGAACATCCTTAACCTGAAGCTCCAGGGCCCTGGTCAGCTAATCACAGCAACTTATGAAAATGTGAAAGCCTTCTCCCCAAAACGAAAATTGTGCAAAAAATCTCAGCCACTAAACCACATGCAGATCTCTTGTGGATAAGGGCACAGCCTTCAGTGGTGATGAATATGCCTCTGCTATTGAAAACCTACTGCAGGAGTTTGATCAGCGTTTTGCTGACTTCAAGGCAAGCCGTGACACTTTCCAGCTGTTTACAGACCCCTTCTCAGGATGTGGAGAGAGTCCCGAGAATGTTGCAAATGGAACTTATTGACTTGCAGTGCAACAGTGATCTAAAAGCTAAATTCAGAGGCACAAGGACAACCAGACATGACGGACCATTTATGAGAGAATTGCCTCCATCTTTCCCTGAGCTGACAAAAGTGTTCAGTCGGGTAATGTGCCTTTTTAGAAGCACATATCTGTGAGAAACTTTTCTCGACTATGAACTTTAATAAATGCAAGTACAGGTCCAGGCTTAGTGATGCCCATCTTGAAGCTGTACTCAGGGTTTCCACTGTGACCTCGATCAGGGTCAATGTGGCTCAGCTGTGTGAGCAGAAGCGCTGCAAGGTGTCTAACAAGAAATAGAATAAAGTACAAATGTATTCAGGGTAGGGCTTTGCAGTATACCAGTTTCAGTTTTCCATACGGTATGAATTTTTCATATACCGTCATACCGGTGGCAGCTCTTTGGCAGACAACAACATTTAATGTCGACAGCATGAAATTGGGGCGCAGCGGACGGAGCTACTTATGTCTCGGGGATAGAACTTGACTCATGGTTTGAAAGAAATTACATCATAATTTCAACTTATATAGCGCTTTTCAAGATACACAAAGACGCTTTACATCATGGACAAGAGACAATGACAAACACAACAGAACAAAAATGAAAAGACAAAGCAAACAAAACAAACAAACAAACAGGATATATATGCATATATATTTTTTTTTTTCCTTTTCTTTTTTTTGACAAAGAAAGAAAGGAAAGAAAACTGGAGAAGCTGAGGGTCGTAGTGGAGGATGGGTGCAGGGTTTTAGCAGGTGAAAGCGAGTTGGAAGAGGTGGGTTTTGAGGGCTTGCTTGAATGATGGAAGGGTGGGAGCCTGGCGGATGTGGATGGGGAGAGCGTTCCAGAGGGGGGGTGCAGCAGCTGAGAAGGCCCTGTCCCCCCAGGTCCGGCGCTTGGTCCTGATGGTCTTCAGAGAGTTTGTACCGGCGGACCTGAGGCAACGGGTTGGGGCGTGGAGGGGGAGGAGGTCTGAAAGGTAGGAAGGGGCCAGGTTGTTTAGGGCTTTGTAGGTGATGAGTAGTAGTTTGAAGTCTATTCTGTACTTGACCGGGAGACAGTGGAGGTTGTGGAGGACCGGGGTGATGTGATCATAACGGCGGGTGGAGGTGAGCAGTCGGGCGGCAGAGTTTTGGACATATTGAAGTTTATTGAGGATTTTGTTGGGTGAGCCGTAGAGGATGCTGTTGCAGTAGTCGAGTCTGGATGTTATGAGGGCATGGATGAGGATTTCGGTGGTGGCAGAGGACAGGGAGGGCCGGAGGCGTGCAATGTTCCTGAGGTGAAAGAAGGCAGTTTTGGTGATGTGGTTGGCGTGGGGGAGGAACGAGAGGGTGGGGTCGAGGATGATTCCGAGGTTGCGGACCTGGGTGGAGGGGGTGACAATGGAGCCGTCAATATTCAAAGAGAAGGTCTGGGCTGAGCGGGTGAGGGAGTTAGGGCCGATAATGAGTATTTCAGATTTGTTGGAGTTGAGTTTGAGAAAGTTTTGTTGCATCCATGATTTTATTTCAGTGAGACAGGAGGTGAGAGTGGAGTGGGTGACAGAGGTGATGGTCTTGGAAGAGAGGTAGAGTTGGGTGTCGTCAGCGTAACAGTGGAAATTGAGACCATGACGACGGATGATTTGTGCAAGGGGAAGGATGTAGATGATGAAGAGGAGGGGACCAAGCACGGAACCTTGGGGGACACCGTGGGTGACTGGGGAGGTGGAGGATTTACAGTTATTTATGGCAATGAATTGATGTCGGTCTGAGAGATATGAGGTGAACCAGGAGAGGGCAGTGCCAGTTATGCCAAGGGAGTGCTGGAGACGTGAGAGGAGGATGGAGTGGTTGATGATGTCAAAGGCGGCGCTGAGGTCAAGGAGGATGAGGATGGTGAGGAAGCCAGAGTCAGCAGAGAGAAGTATGTCGTTGGTGATTCTCAGTAGGGCAGTTTCAGTGCTGTGTTTTGAACGGAAGCCGGATTGGAAGGGTTCGTAGTGATTGTGGAGCTCCGTCCGGTGTTTCCCCCCGTGTCTCCGCTGGTGTAGGGAGGACTGATTTCCCTGTGTCTCCGCTGGCGTAGAGAGGACGTCCTTCCTGTGTCTCCGTACGGTGTTAGCCAGACATCTGCCCGTGTTCCTCTGGTATGTATCTGTGTGCTGGGATCCGGGAGCTGTTGGGGGGGGGTTGTTTCCGGGTTGGCGGTTCCGGGTTCTTAATTATGTTTTCATTTGATTTCTTTTACAGCGTGTGGACCGCTGCCTTGGTCTTTCCTCTCTTTTGCTTATTTATTGTTTTGTTTATTTATTGTTTTGTTTATTTGTGTTGCCGGTCATACACCTGTGAGTGTGAACTCCTTCGGCTTGTCAACCCAGCTGCCACTGGCGATATATGCTCGCCTCGAATAAAACGAGAGCTGCATAAAGAACCTTGACTCGGTGTGTATGTGTGTTACCTTCACCGTACCTGGACCTAGTAATTGCAGCAAAGGGGGTGCTACACTAACACAACCTATGTACCAATGTACAAACAGCTGCTGGCCAGTTGTGAGCGAGAGCGAGCGAGAGCGAGTGGTGAATAACGACGGCGGCGGTACTTTTCGGCGTCAATAAATGAATGTGTTTATTCTAAAAAAAATACCATGATATACCGTGATATACCGTGAAACTGCCAGAATCTCACACAATACCGTGATATGAATTTCTGGCCATACCGCACAGCCCTAATTCAGGGATTGCATTTGTTGGTTCGGTGCAACGTTTCAATAAGTTCTTTTAAAAAATCAAATATGTTTACACTGTTAAAAGCTAATATAAAAATGTATAGAAACGGCTGGTTGCCTTTTTTTGTTAAGTATGACGAAACTATGTTATTAATGTAAAAGTAAATAAATGAGGGAACTTTCAAAAATATTGCACTTTCTGTGTGGCCCTGCTATGAGATCACAATACCAGCGGTGGCCCCAAGCCAAAGTTGAATGAATGTCTTCTCTTCTAATCAGACCAGACGAAAGGTGAAGACATGTTTTTTATTCACCTGAAGAAGACAGTCCTTCAGCAAAAGACCTTTTGTGTTCTGCTCCTGCAACTGTAGACAAACATATTGTATTGTATACTGATAATATATTTTTTTTATATTTGTGTTCCATACAGACGTGATGGTTCTGGGAGTACCCATCTCATCTCACCAACAAACGCTTCAATCATACTTTCAGGATAAGTTCTTGTGTGCACAAGAGGCGTGGCTGGAGAAGAAGGATGAGCGACGTCTGGATGCTATCTACACAGAGCTGTACATCACAGCAGGGGCTGACATACACATCAACACTCAGCATGAGGTCAGGCAGGTTGAGGCCATGAGGGTGAAGCCAGCAGATGAAGAGAAATCAATTCAACCCAGCGACATGTTCAAACCCCCGTCTGGAGAATACAGACCCATGAGAACAGTACTGACCAATGGAATCGCAGGAATTGGAAAAACATTTCTTGTGCGCAAGTTTGTGTGGGACTGGGCTGAAAAACAAACCAATCAAGATGTGCATCTCATCTTCCCCTTCACCTTCCGCCAGCTGAATTTATGGAAGGGAGAAAAGTTGTGTTTGGCAGATCTCATTCATGAATGTATCAGGGAGACCAAAGACGTCAATACAGAAGATCTTAATGAAATCTTCACAACTCTGCAGTCATCAGGAAACACCAACTATGACAAGAGTGTCTTCAAACTTCTGTTTGTTTTTGATGGACTGGATGAGAGCCGCCTTCGTCTGGACTGCTCTACCAGTGAAAGCCCGGCTGTTACCTTTGATGTGACCAAGTCAATCCCAGTGGATGTGCTGCTGACGAACCTCATCAGAGGGAACCTGCTTCCCTCTGCTCGCCTCTGGATAACCACACGACCTGCAGCAGCCAATCAGATCCATCCTGACTGTGTTGACATGGTGACAGAGGTCAGAGGGTTCACTGACCCACAGAAGGAGGAGTACTTCAGGAAGAGGTTCAGAGATGAGGAGGCCAGCAGGATCATCTCCCACATCAAGACCTCACGAAGCCTCCACATCATGTGCCACATCCCAGTCTTCTGCTGGATCACTGCTACAGTTCTGAAGGGTGTGAAGACCAGAAAGGGAGGAGAGCTGCCCAAGACCCTGACTGAGATGTATGCAGAATTCCTGGTGTTTCAGATCCATCAGACAAAAGAGAAGAAGTATGACCAAAAGAAGTTCAATCAGTACATTAAGTCATTAGCCAAACTGTCTTTTCACCAGCTGGAAGAGGGCAACCTGATCTTCTATGAAAAAGATCTCAAAGAGAGTGGCATTGACGTCAGTAAAGCCTCAGTGTGCTCAGGAGTGTTCACAGAGATCTTCAAAGAGGAACATGGGAAGAAGAATGAAGACAAGATGTTTAGCTTTGTCCATCTGAGTGTTCAGGAGTTTCTGGCAGCGTTCTACGTAAGAATGAAATTCGTTACCAGATACAAGAATGTGATGTTGGAGTCAGGGCAAACCTTTGTCGACAATGTGCAAAGGGTTTTCAGAACAACATCTACGACAAAGGTCCACAGGTTTGCTATTGACGAGGCCTTGAAGAGTCCAAACGGACACCTGGACCTGTTCCTCCGATTCCTCCTGGGTCTTTCACTGGAGACCAATCAGAATCATCTACAAGGCCTACTGAAAAAGAGAAGTAGCTCACAGACCAATCGGAGAACAGTCCAGTACATCAAGAAGAAGATCAGTGAGAATGTGTCGCCAGAGAAAAGCATCAATCTGTTCCACTGTCTGAATGAACTGAATGATGGTTCTCTAGTGGAGGAGATCCAACAGTCCCTGAGTTCAGGACGTCTCTCCACAGATGAACTGTCTCCTGCTGAGTGGTCAGCTCTGGTCTTCATCTTACTGACATCAGGAGAAGATCTGGAGGTGTTTGACCTGAAGAAATACTCTGCTTCAGAGGAGGCTCTTCTGAGGCTGCTCCCAGTGGTCAAAGCCTGCAACAAAGCTCTGTAAGTACCCAGAGACCTGCAGGTAATCGCTTCATCACACGAGTAGAGTAGTTCTCAACTAATGAAAGTCTTCTGTTGAGAGATTTAGTAAACTAATTGATTAGTTGAACAATTGAAAAACATGCAAATTGTTTCTTCAGTTTCACTGCAACTCCACACATTAATGCAGATATGAAATTAAAAAAATGTCACTTTGTTGTTTATTTAAGACTAAAATTGATTCGGGATTGACATCCATTAATTGCTGTTAAATTCCAGTAATAGACACAATGAAAGGCAAACATGATCTCGGCACCTCGATTGTTTAATTTATAAACTACGAACAGTACTGCCTGCCTAAATATAATTGTACGTTATATCAAATGTAGATATAAATGTGTTTACACATGTGCTGTACATGTTTTAGGTTGAGTGGCTGTAACCTCTCAGAGAGAATCTGTGAAGCTCTGTCCTCAGTCCTCAGCTCCCAGTCCTCTAGTCTGAGAGAGCTGGACCTGAGTAACAACGACCTGCAGGATTCAGGAGTGAAGCTGCTGTCTGCTGGATTGGAGAGTCCACACTGTCATCTGGAGATTCTCAGGTCTAGATTCATCTTCTGTTTCACTGTTTAGATCAGGGGTGTCAAACTCATTTGAGTTAAGGGGCCACATACTGCCCATTTTGATCTCAAGTGGGCCGGACCAGTAAAATCATAGCATAATAACACATACATAATGACAATATTTCTCTGTGTTTAAATCATTGGTGAAGGTTTTTGGATGATAAACCCTATTTTAACCCTTTGGGGGCGGGGCCTGCGTCGATGCGTAAAACCAGATTTCCACTTCCCTGTCTGAGCATCTAAATATGGACATGTCGTATGAGGCGTGCAAAGCTTCACTGTGAGTCAGAAGATGCCAAGCAAAGAGTCCTGAGCAAAGCTATATTGGAGGGGACAGACGGCAAAGCTTCAGAGCCTGAAGGATTCACTAACAAGGAGCTAGCCGAAGCTAACGGACCAGATAGCTGGCTACAGCGTTTCTGTGAGACTGAACGGTGAGTAATCAATTGTTGTCCCTATCAGCGTTAACTTTCTTACAGTGAACATAGTACGACCAGTAGTGTTGGACCTCCATTATGTGTTTGTAAGACCGTAAATAACGTGTGTTTGTTGACGATAGCTTCGTAGCGTTAGCACGTCACTAAATAGAGCCGTGTTGGCTGTTATCTTCCGTGTCTACGACTGAACGGTGCATAATCAACTTGTCTCTATCACCGTTAACTTTCTTACAGTGAACTTAGTAAGCCTAGTAGCGCTGGATCTCCGTTAATCGTTACTACTGTAGTGTTTATGTCACGTTAGTTGCTGCTAACACGGCGCGAGCTAACAAGAGCTAACGAGAGCTAACGGAGATAGCTGACTACAGCTATGAACGGTGGTAATCAACTGTTGTCTCTATCACGTTAACTTTCTTTCAGTGAACTCATACTGACTGTATTAATGTATTTTACAGAGTGGATTCAGAGCTGTGAGGGTCCAGAGGACAACATGCAGCATCGCTGCAGCAGTCTCCCTGGCCGTCTGCCTGCCAACACATCACCTAGCAGGCCGCAAAGCCAGCCACAGCTCATCATCCCCACCATATAATAATAAATTTGGTTTTAGACATTAAATTACATGTGTCTACCATGTTATTCATACATTCCACTGCTTTTGTGAACCTAAGACCTTTGGTAAACCAATTTCCTCCACCAAAAGCGATATACCACCTGTTATGTTTTCACAACAAATATGAAACATTTCCAAAATCAAGATTCAATTTTTCAGCTTTAGTCATATTTTCTCTTTACACTTGTGCCTTTGGGACAATGGTGCCTCATTATATAGATGGCTGAGATTGTTCTGTAATTTTTTATATACAACACATGAGTATGTATCATATGCTAGTGACTTTAAAAAGGGGAATTTAATAAGTATGTAAAATCGAGAAAAATTGAGAAATTGACCCCTAGACCCAAGAGTGTTAAGGACCCGTATGAGGCTAAAGCTTTACGCTGGTGATAGTTTACAAGTTTAATGGATGTATTTTGACCCAAAGGAAGAAAATAAAGGAGTCATTTCACCAGCAGTAAGTTTCATGCCACTTCATATACGGGGATCCGTTACACAGTTCCTTTCACGGTGCAAAGTGACTGAAAGAGGAGATGAAAGTAAATGTAATATAATTGTTCATAATGTTTCTCCAGGCTGTCAGGCTGTCTGGTCACAGAGGAAGGCTCTTCTTCTCTGGCTTCAGCTCTGAGATCCAACCCCTCCCATCTGAGAGAGCTGGACCTGAGCTACAATCATCCAGGAGTCTCAGGAGTGAAGCTGCTGTCTGCTGGACTGGAGGATCCACACTGGAAACTGGACACTCTCAGGTATGAAGAGTCTGCTGGTTCAGTCTGATAACAGTGAAGACAGTAGCTGATGTCCTGAGAGGCCCTGTCCCTACTGAGACATCAGACCAGGATCTGGTGCTGATCCTTCACTGACGTCTACGACACACGTTTTTTTTGGACAAATATGGTGTCAAAGTGGTTATAGAACATTTTACAAACTAATACACTTTTTTTTTACCTTGAAAACAGCAGTTTTCTAAATAATGTCCGCTCAGAGTCCCTTTAGTTTCTGTTTTGGAGCTCTCATCACCTTCAGAGAATCTATGGATTTTTTAAATGTCTTAAATTTGATTTTAAAACTAACAGAACAGAAGCAGCTTCCTGAGGAGCCTTTTGAGTCTTTTAGCATCACCCTGCTGCTCCAGCACACTACAGAGTACAAGATGACGCTGGCCAACCGGATTGATCCACTAAATCTGATGCTGGTTCTGATTGATCCACTAAATCTGATGCTGGTTCTGATTGATCCACTAAATCTGATGCTGGTTCTGATTTGTCCACTAAATCTGATGCTGGTTCTGATTTTATCCACTAAATGCTGGTTTTGATTCTATGGGACAGAAGGCGTTGCACCTTGTAAAGCTGAATCCAAGATAAAAATCTTTATCAAAATAATCTCAGAGTGCCACAGAGCCAATATATAGTAAAACCAATAAAAAACATAGTTAAAGCAACCCATAATACTTTTTTTATAGCTGACAATGAATTAACACAAGGTAAAAGTAGTCGTATGAAGCCAAATTAGTTCTAATAGTTGTGTTATTTTATTTATTTATTTTTCAGAATTGATTTGTGAAAAAAAAAGTATATTTAAAAAAAAAATTGTATAACATATTTTGAACATAACTATGAACATCCAGCATGATATGAGCAAGATTTCCCCAAAATGCCTTCTCGAGCCGCCTCTGAGTTGTTCCAGATGCTTCAAGGCCTAAACAACAACCTACAGAGTTGTAAGACCCCTCTTTGTAAAGACAATGACCTAAAGAATCGGAATCTGACCTAAATAATCTGCAACAATCACAATAAAATAAACCCTTAGCTTGTTACAAAGGAGTTTCGATCGGTTCAACAATGGAAGAGTTATAACCTTTATGTCTAAAATTGCTCGGATTGGTGCATGCTGGGTATTATTCTTTGCATAAATTACTGCTTAAGATGTGTGACGCGTTCTAAGAAACCTCATTTTGGATTTTCATTTGGATTTTCCAGGTACTAATATACTACACATAAGGATCTATCATACTCTATTAGATTCATACAAGCTCGTAGGGTTACGGAGAAGTGTCTTTTATTGAAATCAGGTTTGTAAAGTGTACTTATTAACGATCTAGTAAAACGTTATGGCCGCCGGGAAATGACGCAGCGGTTACAGGGTTAATGTAATTACATAAACTTAACGGTAAGTAAAAAAAATTCCTTTCGGCTATAACTCTTCCCACAAGGCTTTACTCTAATTCAGCAATTTAAATGAAGTTAATCAACGTTGTGGTTCTGAAGATCCTTTAGGAAACGTCACTTGACTTATTTTATAATTTCCTTGTCCAATAATGGGCACCGCGAGGCGCGGGGCTAAGAGTTCAGTGTCGGTGTTGCCCTTAGGTCATATATGTCAAACTCAAGGCCCGCGGGCCAAATCCAGCTCACAGTGGAATTATCTTTGGCCCGCAGGATAATATGTAATTACTATTAGTGCTGGCCTGCCAGCCGGTCCACAGACGTAACAACTGTTGTTGCTCTACAGGAGGGAGCAACATTTATTTTTCACAGCTATGTCATGGTTATAACTTCAATCATGGTTCAAACTTTATTCGTGGTTTTAAATGTATAACAACAATTGATAACCCACAACTAACGCTCTTTAACAGGGTTAAACACCACAACACAACACTTTGTGACACTAACAATTGTACATTTATAAAATTACACCGCCGAACTGCATTCTGAGACAGGCCAGTTGCAGCAAGTTGGGCGGCGAACAGCTGTTTGTGTGGCGTGTCTTCCGGTCTGTCTCTTCCTGTTTTTTGTGTGTGAGCTTTAGCCAGCACGCAGTTCGGCGGTGTAATTTTATAAATGTACAATTATTATGCCGTGTTCACACCGGACGCGGCGCGAATTATCGCGCCGCGTTCACCGCGGAAGTTTACTCGCGCGAGTGAAACGAGGGTGTTCACACCAAACTCGAAACATCGCGCCGCGAAAGGGGCGTGGCTTATCTCAGTCACTTGTCTCTGTGAAAGGAGCTTTCATTTCCGCTATCGACCATGGAATAAATAACCACTAGTTTTGCTTTATACTTGTTGTGGAAGTCCCAAACATGTCGGAACATGAAACTCCCTCGTGTCTGGGTTCATAACATCATCCGTAGCCGCACACAGCTCGGTGAATTTCTCCGACTCCTCCAGGAACTGTGTCTGGCTTCTCCGTAAAACGGATACCGATTCTGCCACCCACCATGGAATTAACTCACTGCACACTGGAGGTCATTTTCAGTCGATTTTCTCGATTTGACATAATTTTCTTAGATTCACCTTTTAAGGCACTTGCATATAAGATATATACCCATGTTTTACATCATAAATTGCAGAACAATCTCAGCTATCTATATAATGAGGCACCATTGTCATAAGGCAAAAGTGTAAAGAAAAAAACTTTATAATATGACACTAAAGCTGAAAAATGGAATCTCGATTTTTGGAAATTCTTCATATCGCTTGAAAAAACCTAACTTTACTCAGGTGGTGACTCTGTTTAGGTGATGGCAATTGGTTTACCAAAGGTTTTAGGTTCACAAAAGCAGTGAAATATATGAATAAAATGTTAGATACATGTAAATAAATGTCTAAAACTAAAGTTTTTATTATCGTTTTTTGAGTAGAAATATGGTCTTTCACAGCTTTCACCAAAATGATAAAAATGGGACTGAGAAATTACTTCATAGTGCAGATAAAGCTTCATGGAGTGTGTGCAAATGAAAAATGACCATCACAACAATTTTTTTTTTTTTTTAATAAAAATATGTATTATAAAAAAAAAAGAAAATGTACAGAATATATATTCAGAAATATAAAACAGAACAAAGACTAGACCATTTACAATATACAAGTATATATGCTTCAATGGCATATCCTCATGCCATGGCATGCCAGTCATGGAAACAGTTTCTGTTCAGCTGCAGGCAGAGGGGAACGTTACACGCCTCGCACTTCCACGCCGTGTCTTTGCTCACTTTCTTCATGCTGCAAAGCTCGCAAACCCTGCGACCCACCGTGGACTTAGTTGGAAGAACAGTTTGAAGAGTTCAATGGGTGTTGCTGTGGCACTGACATGTGGACCTGGTGTCCGGGCTGGAACTTGATGACGGGGGGAGCAGTGTCCGGGTCTTCATCCGTCCTCCAGGACAGCGTAGGTGCAGGTGGTGCACGTGCTGCTGTCTTTCTTGATCTGGCCTGAGGTGAAAGCAGTCGCCGGGCAGCACGCGCCCTGTTTGCTGGAGATGGTGTCTTTAGTCGTCGGTCAACGCGCTGCCTCTTTGCTGGTCGTGGTAGTTGCCGTCCAACACGCTGCCTCTTTGCTGGCCAGGCTGGTCGGGGCGGCTGGTGCTCCTCTCTGTAAAATAAATGAAGACTAGTCAGTTGAAAGAAAGATGACGTAACGATTGAGCAGAATGCTCCACATTGGATGTGCAAATATTATTCAGATCATGACTGTGGTAGTAATTTTAGCATAGTGCTCCGCATTGGATGTATAAATATTAGTGGTAGTAACGTGAAGCAGAGTGTTGTACAAAGCAGACTGTGTATAAACATTACTTAGATCATGACGTAGTAACGTGAACAGCAGTGTGCACCGCGTGGCTGGCTCTCGTGCTCTCCTGCAGTGTACACATTACTAGTTTGTACACATTACTAGTTTGTACACATTACTAGATTGCACCATGCAGCCTTACAGACACGTAACAAAGTTTAGTAACTACACTTACCCATCTTCCTCAGAAGAACTAAAGCCTTCGAGCTCTGACGACGACGCGTCGTCCTCCTCCTCGCTGCTCTCCAGAATCATTCCTCCGTGTTGAATCTCTTTGTCGTCATGATGTTGATTGTAAACTGTAGTGTGTACATGCTGTACAAGTGGGTTGTCCTTTTGAGATTTTTCTGAGTGTACATTGGTTGTTTAGTTCACGAAATGGCGACGGACATATGACTCAACTAATCACAGAGAAGGATTTTTTATTTATTTTTTTCAGCGTCAGATGACACACTGCTGCCCTTTCGCTTGCTTGATGATGTTAAAATTATGCTGGGCTCTGCCTGGCAGGCACCCGGAAGCAGGAAGCCGTCTCTTTCCGCCAGACGTAAAATTATATTTTTACGATGTATTATCGGGGTGCTGTGAATATTTTAGAAACTTAGAGAAACGTTTCAAGTGTCACCACGCGAAACCGCGGGCTCAGTGGACGAAGGGTTAACCACTAGTTCTGCTTTATACTTGTTGTGTAAACTCCACATGTGTCGGAACATCAAACTCCATGGTGTCTGGGTTCATAATATTATCCGTAGTCCCACAACAGTGTCTGAATGACGGCCGCTGCCAGCGCTGGTTCAGGCGAAGCAGCAGCAGTTTCATTCAGGACCGGCAAGACGGCGGTGATGACGGGCGGAGCTTCTCAACGCTGATTCTCAACGCTGATTCTCAACGCTGATTGGCTGCCGCAACTTTGCGTCACGCGAATTCTCCGCTGGAGTTGGGAGAATTGAACTCACGCGAATTCGCGCCGCGTCCTTCGCTCTGTTCGCCCCTCGTCAAACGCTCTGTTCGCGCCGCCTCAAACGCGTCTATCGCGCCGCCCCGCGAAAAAATCGCCGATTCGCGGGGCGGCGCGTCTGTGGATTGACTTTGCATGTAATCTGGTCGCGCGGCAAATTCGCGCCGCGTCCGGTGTGAACACGGCATTAGTGTTACAAATTGTTTATGTGTCACATAAAGTGTCACATAAGTGTTGTGTCGTGGTGTTTTACCTGTTAACCTTCTGGGGGCGGGGCCCGCGTCGAAACGTTAAACCAGGTGTTTACATTTTTAATAAAATTATATCATCACAATAATACGTCACAGAGATATGGTTTCAAATCTGGCGGATATGGTTTCCACTTCCGCGTCTAAGCATCTAAACATGGACATGTATGAGGCGTGCAAAGCTTCACTGTGAGTCAAAAGATGCCAAGCAAAGAGTCCTGAGCAAAGCTATATTGGAGGGGACAGACGGCGCAGCTTCAGAGCTGAAGGATTCACTAACAAGGAGCTAGCCGGAGCTAACGGGCCAGATAGCTGGCTACAGTGTTTCTGTGAGACTGAACGGTGAGTAATCAATTGTTGTCCCTATCACCGTTAACTTTCTCACAGTGAACATAGTACGACCAGTAGTGTTGGACCTCCATTATGTGTTTGTAAGACCGTAAATAACATTTGTGTGTTGACGATAGCTTAGCGTTAGCACGTCACTACATAGTGCCGTGTTGGCTGTTCTCTTCCGTGTCTATGACTGAACGGTGAGTAATCAACTGTTGTCTCTATCACCATTAACTTTCTTACAGTGAAGATAGTACGACCGGTAGTGTTGGACCTCCATTATGTGTTTGTAAGACCGTAAATAACGTGTTTGTTGACGATAGCTTCGTAGCGTTAGTACGTCACTACATAGTGCCGTGTTGGATGTTATCTTCAGTGTCTACGACTGAACGGTGCATAATCAACTTGTCTCTATCACCATTAAGTTTCTTACAGTGAACATAGTAAGCCTAGTAGCGCTGGATCTCCGTTAATCGTTACTACTGTAGTGTTTATGTCACGTTAGGTGCTGCTAACACGGCGCGAGCTAATGAGAGCTAACGGAGATAGCTGACTACAGCTATGAACGGTGGTAATCAACTGTTGTCCCTATCACCGTTAACTTTCTTACAGTGAACTCATACTGACTGTATTAATGTATTTTACAGAGTGGATTCAGAGCTGTGAGGGTCCAGAGGACAACATGCAGCATCGCTGCAGCAGCCTCCCTGTCCGTCTGCCTGCCTGAACACATCACCTAGCAGGCCGCAAAGCCAGCCACAGCTCATCATCCCCACCATATGATAATACATTTGGTTTTAGACATTACATTACATGTGTCTACCATTTTATTCATATATTCCACTGCTTTTGTGAACCTAAGACCTTTGGTAAACCAATTTCCATCACCAAAACTGCTATCCCACTTGAGTAAAGTTATGTTTTCACAACCAATATGAAACATTTCCTAAATCAAAATTCCATTTTTCAGCTTTAGTCATATTTTCATATTTACACTTGTGCCTTTGGGACAATGGTGCCTCATTATATAGATGGCTGAGATTGTTCTGTAATTTTTGATATACAACACATTATGTATCATATGCTAGTGACTTTAAAAAGGGGAATTTAAAAAGTATGTAAAATCGAGAAAAATCAAGAAATTGACCCCCAGACCCCAGAGTGTTAAAGAGCGTTAGTTGTGGGTTATTAATTGTGACTAAATGACTAAAGTTATAACATGACTAAACGTATAATCATGACACATAAGTAGCTCCGACTGCTACGCTCTCAGCGTTGAGCTGTAAAACATAAATGTTGCTGCCTGCCGTTGTAACGGCTATGCACGGCTCGCTGACCACACCGCTGATTAGTTGGCCGGCGCCGTCAATGAATCAATGTGTTTACTCTAAATAAAAATACTGTGAAACTGTTCTCCTTGATGAAGATGAACAAAACATCTCACAGGAGAGTCGTCTTACTGATGAACACCTCCACTCAATCCTGAGCATTTTTTTTCTTGTACCACAGGCTATGTTTGGTTTTTCTTTGGAGGAAATTATGTTTTGGCTGTTGTTGGCCTGGAAAAGCTGCAGATAGAGCCATAAGAAATTTATGTAACTGATTTTTCATTTATTTAATGTTTAATGTGGTTTGTATAGGCAATAACTTAAGCTTTGTTAGTTCCAGGTTCAATATGTGCAATAAGTTCATTTCAATAAACATTGAACCAGTCCGGCCCTCGACTTGTACCATTTTTTTTATTTTGGCCCACTGTGTATTTGAGTTTGACACCCCTGCCTTAGGTGGTCAGGGAGAGTGTTCCTTATTTGTTTCCTTTTTTACAGTTTGAGTATGAAATGTGTTTTATGATTGCAGCTGTTTGTCTGAATGAAGGTTTATGAAGATCACTGATGATGAAGCTTTACTCTGACTCTGCTTCTTCCTCCAGGGTTGAACCTGCTGGAGATCAGTGGCTGAAAGCTGGTCTGAGGAAATGTGAGTGTTCACTTTGATTCATGGAATCTCAAATAAAGCCGTCAGCTGTGTTCCATGACAAACTGCTGCTGTTTCCTGTCTCGTTCTCTCAGATTCCTGTGAACTCACAATCGACACAAACACAGTGAACACAAAGCTGAAACTGTCTGACAACAACAGGAAGGTGTCACGTGTAGAGGAGGAGAAGCAGACATATCCTGATCATCCAGACAGGTTTCAGTACTGGCCTCAGCTGCTGTGTAGAACTGGTCTGACTGGTCGCTGTTACTGGGAGGTCGAGTGGAGAGGAAACGTTGATATAGCAGTGAGCTACAGAGGAATCAGGAGGAGAGGAAACGGTAGAGACTGTACGTTTGGAAGGAACGATCAGTCCTGGAGTCTGGACTGCTCTGAAGATGGTTACTCTGTCTGGCACAATGACAGCCATGAAGTCATCTCCTCCTCCCCCTCCTCCTTCTCCCGCTCTGGTAGAGTAGCAGTGTATGTGGACTGTCCTGCTGGCTCTCTGTCCTTCTACAGAGTCTCCTCTGACACACTGATCCACCTCCACACCTTCAGCACCACATTCACTGAACCTCTGTATCCTGGGTTTGGGTTCTGGTCCAGTCCTGCTTCCTCAGTGTCTCTGTGTTCTCTGGAGGTTTAGTCTCCTCCTCTGTAAACACTCACACTGCTGACAAACACATTCAGATTCATAAAACAAAATATCATCATCAAATAAATCAGTTTTATTTATTATTATGACAAACATAAACCTTTATTGATGCCTTGGTGAAATTAGAAATGAAAACTTTCATACTTTTACTTACATTTTGAATGCAGGACTTTAACTTGTGAGTATTTCTACACTGGGTTTTACTACTTTAACTTAAAGATCCATTGTAGGCTTTTGGATGGATGAATATAATATTAATAAGTATGTTTTCATCATCACTTGAGGATAATAATCGTTGTGCATCGTTACTCTAGAATGAGCTCTATAAATCTACATACAGTAGTCAGCATGTTTCTACAGGAGCTCAGAGAGGACAAACCAAAGAACTGCACCGCTCTTTCTTTTAAGTACCTTTCTGTATTTGTGTTTCTTTGATTTAATTTTGTATATGTATAAGATGTTCTCTTATGTTGACGTCACGCACCAACACATCAAAGTACATTCCTGCTCTGGGTTTTCTCTGATGGGTCTGTTGTTCCTCGTCTGTTTTTAACGTTCTTCATTTTATATTTCTTGGAACCTTGTAACGTCTCGCTCGAAAAAGAGATTTGAATCTGACGGCATGTAAAGATTTTCAAAGATAAATGTTTGAGTCGTCTGCAGCTGTTAAAAAACACATGAATAAAGGAAATGATGAGATCTCTGGAGGCTTTCTGTCGATCACATTTCATGTATAAAAACACATTTTGAGCAAGAAAGAATATTTACAGGTTGAGAAAAAGGTTCAAAGGTGCGATGCAGGGGTCCTTGTGGCAGACTCTTCTCCTGTGAAGAGGCCCGCTGCACTAGACGAGGGGAGGTATGGGGGCGGCCCCGCAGGATGGATATACAAGACTGTCTCAGAAAATTAGAATATTGTGATAAAGTTCTTTATTTTCTGTAATGCAATTAAAAAAACAAAAATGTCATGCATTCTGGATTCATTACAAATCAACTGAAATATTGCAAGCCTTTTATTCTATTAATATTGCTGATTATGGCTTACAGCTTAAGAAAACTCAAATATCCTATCTCTAAATATTAGAATATCATGAAAAAGTATACTAGTAGGGTATTCAACTAATCACTTGAATCGTCTAATTAACTCGAAACACCTGCAAGGGTTTCCTGAGCCTTGAAAAACACTCAGCTTGGTTCAGTAAACTAAATCACAAGTATGGGGAAGACTGCTGATCTGACTGCTGTCCAGAGGACCATCATTGACACCCTCCATCAGGAGGGTAAGACACAAAAAAAAATTCTCAAAGAGCAAGCTGTTCAGAGTGCAGTGTCAAAGCACATCCACAAAACGTCTGTTGGAAGGGGGAAATGTGGCAGGAAACGCTGCACAACCAAGAGAGATGACAGCAGCCTTAACAGCATTGTGAAGAAGAGTCGCTTCCAGAATTTGGGGGAGCTTCAAAGACAGTGGACTGAAGCTGGAGTCCAGGTATCAAAAGCCAATGTTCACAGACGTGTCCGGGAAATGGGCTACAATAGCCGTATTTCCATGGTCAAGCCACTTCTGAACTCAAGACAACGGAAGAAGCGTCTGACTTGGGCTATGGAAAAGAAGCACCGGACAGTTGCAGAGTGGTCCAAAGTCCTCTTTTCAGACGAAAGCAAGTGTTGTATTTCATTTGGAAGTCAAGGCGCCAGAGTCTGGAGAAAGGCTGGAGAGGAGCAAAATCCAAGTTGCTTGAAATCCAGTGTGAAGTTCCCACAGTCAGTGATGGTTTGGGGAGCCATGTCAGCTGCTGGTGTTGGTCCACTGTGTTTCATCAAGTCCAGAGTAAATGCAGCTGTGTACCAAGAGATTTTAGAGCACTACATGCTTCCGTCTGCTGAAAAGCTCTATGGAGATGAGGATTTCATTTTCCAGCATGATCTGGCACCTGCCCACAGTGCCAGAACCACCAGTAACTGGTGTACTGCCCATGGCATTACTGTCCTCGATTGGCCTGCCAATTCCCCTGACCTGAACCCCATAGAGAATTTGTGGGGTATTGTGAAGAGGAAGCTGAAAGACACCAGACCCAACAATGCAAATGAGCTAAAGGCCGCTATTGAAGCATCCTGGGCATCCATAACACCTCAGCAATGCCACAGGCTGATTGCCTCCATGCCACGCCGCATTGATGCTGTAATCCGTGCAAAAGGATTCCCAACCAAGTACTGAGTGCATTAATGGACATTTTCTAACGTTTGATTTTGTTTTGCTGTTATCAATCTTTTTTTTAACTTGGTCTGAGGAAATATTCTAATATTTAGAGAAAGGATATTTGAGTTTTCTTAAACTGTAAGCCATAATCAGCAATATTAATAGAATAAAAGGCTTGCAATATTTCAGTTGATTTGTAATGAATCCAGAATGCATGACATTTTTGTTTTTTTAATTGCATTACAGAAAATAAAGAACTTTATCACAATATTCTAATTTTCTGAGACAGTCCTGTACTGTTTAGTGATAGTGGACATGTTCAGTAAGTGGGTTGAAGTGTTTCCATCAGCTAAACAGGACGCAAAGGCAGTGGCTAAAGCTTTGCTCACAGAGATTATTCCCAGATGGGGAATACCAGCCGCCATAAACAGTGACAATGGTCCAGGGTTTGTTAACCAGGCATTAAAAGAGGTATCGAACTATGTGGGTTTTGACATTCGCCACCACTGTTCTTATCACCCACAGAGGGCAGGTGCAGTGGCGCGGGAGAATGGACCCATCAAGGCAAAATTGGTAAAATGCTGCGATGAGACTGGGTTAACATGGGTAAAAGCCCTACCGCTAGTACAGTTCCACATGTGCACACGAATTAGGAACAAACATGGCCTCAGCCCTTTTGAAATCCTGTTTGGATGACCTCCACAGACCGGGATAGGGCCGAGCAGGACTTTTATTCCAACAACAGTATCATGTGATGATGACATGCTAAAATATTGTGCAAACCTGTCTGCTGCTTTAGTGGCACTTCATTCACAGGTCAAAAATGCCTTGCCGGCAGCAGCAAAGGGGAGTCTCCACAGCTTGAGGCCTGGAGACTGGGTGATCATCAAGGACCACAAGGGGAGCCACTGGAAGCAGAGGCGCTAAAGAGGCCCACACCAAGTGTTGCTCACAATAGAGACAGCAGTAAAAGCAAAAGAAGGAGTGGCTTGTCCCTAACAGGGACCCTTACTACTGAACATGGACAAAGAAGGAGTGTCTTGGCTTGTCCCTAACAGGGACCCTTACTACTGAACAGAATGTTTATGTTCCCTGATAAAAGACAAACGTTTCTTCTGGTACCTGTTCATGAAAAAAAGAAAACTGATGTATATACTGTTGATAACTTGCTGTTGCTCCAGAGTGTTCATCGTTCTGATAACATTACTTTAAAATAAAAGTGTGCAATACACTAGTTTTTACTTCATTATTGAATTTCCTCTGTGCGTGTCTGCATTTTAATGGACACACACAGGTTCACGCTTTGACCTTGAATGTGAGGCTTTTCTTATGGTCGACATCATCGATAAAAAAAAAATTAAGCAAATTTCACCTGGTTCCTGGTTTCAACCTCAAGTGAACAAGATGTTGTGAACTCTTGATGTTGCATGTGTGCGTGTGTAGGTGTGTGTGTGTGTGTGTGTGTGTGTGTGTGTGTGTGTGTGTGTTTGATTCGGGTGATAATAGGCTTAAAGAGCATGTTCTCTAATAAACAGATACATTTTAAATATATGATCAAAGCTGCAGCGTGACACTTTATGCTCTTTAACAAAGACGTATAGTCCTCTCTCTCTCTCCAGTCCAGAAGAGCTCCATCGATAGAGAGGCAGGCATATCTGTGGGCCTGGCCCGCTTCAGAGGCCCAACATCGGATCAATCAGGTCATAATGACACCCTTGTGAGCCAGGAAAGCATCCAAATCAGCCAAAACCGGATTAATAATGTCCAAGACAGGTCTGTGAGCAAGAAAGTGTGTTGCATTTAGTACCTTTTTTTGACCAGCAGGTGTAGCCCTTACCCTTGGAATAGAATCATCCTCCAGCAGCTGCAGGGAGCTTTCACACGTTTTATGCAGCAAATTGAGCTGCTGCTGCTCTATTTCTTCCAGATGTTTTATTTATTACTATTATAGATAAATATACCAGTATCATATAGTATTTGTGGAATTGTATTGAATTCTGGTATTGTTTTGTAAGTATCGGGTATCGTATTGAAGTCATAATCTTGGTATCGTGACAACCCGAATATATATATATATATATATATATATATATATATATATATATATATATATATATGAATATATATATATATATATATATATATATATATATATATATATATATATATATATGAATATATATATATATATATATATATATTCATATATATGGTAACACTTTATAATAACTACATGCTATTTAGCATTAGTAAAGCATGAGTAAACACTTAATTCATAATTTATAAAGCATTGTTCCAACATGAACACTCATTAGTAATTCATTAGTATGCAATTCATACACAGTTATACATGTTTTATTCTTGATTAATAAACTTGAACCTAATGCATTCTTGATTAATAAGCTTGAACATCTAGCAATTGCAATTAGAGGCAATAGTGAGATAACTGGTATCACAATTAATGATATTGAGAATAAAATAGGATTATTTGCGGATGATATAGTGCTCTTTCTGACTGATTTGAAACGATCTATTCCTTCTTTATTAAGCTTTATATAAACATATGGTAGTTTCTCAGGTTATAAGGTTAATGCATCCAAGTCTACAATTCTATTCTTGAAAAAATCTGAGAGATTAACTCCACCACTAAATACACCATTTAAGAATATTGTGGACAGCGTTACATACCTCGGAGTTAAAATCACGCCTACAATAGAAGCCATGGTACCTACTAACTATAACCCTGTGACTGAGTCAGTAGTTGAATCTATTAATAGATGGAAATCTTTGCCAATTTCCATGATTGGGCGTATTAATATTCTGAAGATGAATATTCTTCCTAAATTCCTGTACCTTTTTCAAACCATCCCACTTTTAGTAAAATGAAGCAGCTTTTTTGTAAATACATTTGGAACGATAGACGCTCAAGACTGCGCATGACCCTGCTATACCTACCGTATGACAGGTGGGTTAAAACTCCCTTACCTCCAGGGATACTATTGGGCTGCCCAACTACGAGCAGCCTCATATTGGTTTGAACACCAGTCAACACTGCAGTGGATAAGAATGGAGGAAACTACAACTTCAAAAATCTCCTTATATCTCTACCTTTATTCAGCAAACTTAGCCACTTTAAAGAAACACACGGCAAACCCCTATGTTAAAAATACGCTGACAGTATGGCATGAGGTCTTAGGTTTGAGCGGTGCCTAAACCACAGACTAAGAAACAAATAATGAGCTTCTTAGGTATGACGTAATACTGTAGACAGTGGATCCTGAATTATTCAGAAAGAGAGGCATCCCTCTCTTCTATGGTTCATGGTAAACATGTTTCTGCGCATGACAAACTGACCTGGACTGAATCCTCGAGTGAGGCTTTCCTTGACCTAAAGAGTGCACTACTGTGTGCTCCGAAGCTCGGACTACCGAAACTGGACACACATAACTCTCCTATCCCAATATTCACCTATATGGGGGAACAGAAACTTTACACCAGGTACTAACAACCCTGGTTTTAAGTTATGGGCAGACAGAGGTATCGCAAAGATTACAGATTTGTATGATTATAATAGTCATACTTTTTTAAGTTTTAATGAGATCAAGCTCAAGTTTAGCATAGCTACAACACATTTTTTCAAGTATCTCCAGATAAGAAGTTTCATAACAAAGACACAGAACTCTGTAAATCCCCCCTATCTAAACTCTTTAGAAAAGATCGTTTTAAAACATCATGGATCAGCTGGACTAATCTCAAAGTATTACCATACTATCATAGCTGCAGCAAAGGAATCCTCAGAGGACAAAAGACTAGCATGGTGTTCAGACCTAAATGAGGAAATCACAGTAGAAGAGTGGCAGGACATCTGTCTACAGGGTCAGATTCAAACAATAAACTCTAGATTTAAACTACTCCAGTATAAATGGGTGATGAGAACTTACATTACTCCAGAGTTACTACATCGCATTTACCCCAATACACCAGATACATGTGTTAAATGTGGTATACACAAAGGTAGCGTATCTCATTGCCTCTGGGAATGCACTCTCATCCAATACTTCTGGAAAGAGATTATTACTATTTGTTATGATGTTGGTGTTGGGTGTCCTGTCTTATTGTGAAGTCCTTGTCTTGTGTGTCCTCTGTGTTCCTGCACTTCCTCCCCTGTGATTGTCCGTGATTGTCTGTCTGCCCTGTTCCCTGATTGTGTATTCCTTTCACCTGTGCTGCCCTCAGTGTTTTCCACCTGTTCCTCGTTACCCTCCTCTTGTATTTAAACCCTGTCTGTATCCTGTCCCCTTGTCGGATTGTCAGCACACCTGACCGACCAGTATTTGGACCCAGCCAGCAACTTTTTATTTATTTTTTCAACCCTTTTCCGGTCCTGCGATGGCAAGTCCTCGGTCAGCCACTGTCCGCGTTTATTTTTATGACGCTCGTGGTCGTAGCCTGGGCTAGTGATGGGACGATGATACCTCAAGGAGTGTATTGACACACTAAACAAACTGTGTCGGCACTGTATTGATACTGTGTTGGTCACCCAATAGTGACCCCTGCAGTAGTTATAAAATCATTGCAGGTAAAGAAAGTCCTTGTTCGTGTAAATGCTAAAACTGAGTTGGTATGTAAAATATAGCAAATTAGAGTAAAAATTCAGAGTTACAATTTTTTAACTTATGTGCACATTTTCAACTTAACTGTTAAATCATATGAAATAAAAGACAAAAAAGTGATCAGTTCATGAATTTTTATTGAGAAACAAAAGTTTTTCGAGTGTCTTTGCTCCAAGGCGATTTCTCCTCTTACACACCAGCTCCCCAGCCTTGGAAAATACTCTTTCGCATGGTACAGACGATGATGGTGAGCAGAGAGTTTTAAGTGCAAGTTGATGAAGATGTGGGTATATGTTCTGGTTCCATTTCCAATATTGCAAAGGATCTTGGTTTCTGGGTGTGTTTGTTTCTGCCAGGTAGCGTTGGACTTCAATAATGGAGTCAGCTGTTGCGTTCCTCGTCTTCTGGGTCTCTGCAACCTCCATATCTAAAGTCTTCCAGAGATTGTGCCCTAAAAAAATAGTTAATCATTACTTCATTATCACATGATAAATCATATCACAAAGTGCCACAAAAATGTATTTTCATACCTGAACTGGGTTCTGACTCATGTGAAGAGCTAGGCTCTTCTTCTCTTGGGTCAGGCTCTTGGCTCCTCATTTCTTCTGCACATTCTGACTGCAGTCTCTTCACCGCTTCACTTGCCTTTTGCTGACTAACAAATCCATTCTTTTTAAATCTGGGATCTAACAGAGTTGCCAGAGTCATCACACTGAGAGATTCTATGCCGCAAATAGCGTCAGTTAGCCGCTTCCTCAGGTTTTCAGCCAGTTGCTGAGCAGCTGTTTGTGTCACTGTTGTGGCCTGACGTTGAAGCTCAATGTGGAGCATTCTCATCATGGGAATGACCTTCGACCCAGAGACCCTTTTTTCCTCAGACAGTTCTCTTGTAGCTTGGTCAAAAGGAACAAGAACCCTGAGCATCTCTTCAATGATCTGACATTCTTCTGGAGTCAGTGGAGTGATGGCAGGTTTTAATGAGGCCAGTGACACCCAGACTGCCTCCTTCTGCTCAGTCATTCTTTCAAACATTTGGTAGGTACTGTTCCATCGTGTTGGCACCTCGTTTATTAATTTATGGCCCGGTGTTCCCAGCTGTTGCTGTATTTGAGTGAGCTTCTCTTTAGCAGTCACGCTCGATCGAAAGTATGTCACAATGTGTCGTGTTTTGTTGCGTATTTCAGTTATTGTTGGGATTTGATCACATGATTTTCTCACAATTAAATTCAGGGAATGGGCTATACAAAAGGTATGCCGTATTTGCAGCATTCGAGCACATGCAGTCATGTTTGCTGCTGCATCAGTGACAAGACACCTGACCTTTCCTGCTATGCCCCACTCCTCCATGAGGCTCCTTATAACCGTGGCAATGTTTTCTGCAGTGTGTTTCTGAGGAAAATGCTGCACTGCCAAGACTGATGAATGGAGTTCATGGCTTTCTTTGTCCACATAGTGGCCAGTAACAGCTAGATATGCCTCCATATTCATGGACGTCCACATATCAGCTGTTAAAGTAACAGCAACAGCACTCTGGAGGTCCTTTTTGGTTTTCTCCTTTTCCTCCTCATATCTCTGGCTCACCAAGTCCTTGATGGTCTGAAAATAACCATACAAATACTGTTACACCAATAAAATATAGTTATATAGTTAGTACAAACATATAATTAAAATTCTTAAACATACCTTCCTGCTGGGTAGAGCATACGAGGGTACAATAAGCTTCAGGAGCTCCCTGAATCCCTCATTTTCAACAAAGCTGAGTGGCTGACAGTCTTTGATGACCATATTGACCACTGCCTCATCCACTGCTTGCTTGTTAGGAACTGCAAGCCAAAAGGAACTATTTTGTCACAAGCTTAATAAAAGGACTGTAATTCTTACAAACAATATCAAATAGACATAAGACGACATGGTGGTGTAGTGGTTAGCACTGTCGCCTCACAGCAAGAGGGTTGGAGGTTCGATACCAGGCCTGGAGCCTGTCATTTTGCATGCATGTTTTTTTTAGCACAATTTTTAGAGAGAATTTTAACATACCTGGGGTACTCTCACGAGTATCTGCCAATTCTTCATTGCCATGCCGAGCTCTATAATGCCTCAGCATTGATGAAGTGCTCTTATTGATATAAGATAGCTCGGTGGAGCAGAGCCGACACTTCACCTACAATAACATAAAAAGTTAATTTATCTGAAAACAATTCAAACCTCTTACCAGAACATTGCATTCACTTGTTAAACAAAATAGACACCCTATCTCATGATTACGAGACCAGGATCTCATAATTACATGATGACATGAATAAAGCAACTGTAAGGCTCTTTAACTGACTATCATATGAATCACAGGTCATTCACTTGATAAACTGATAAAGTGATTGCAATGCGCCACCGTAAAAAATAGTATATAAAGGAGAAAAAGATTTACCTTGTTTGGCGTCACGAGATCAAAATTATTCCACACCGGGGAAAACTTCCTAGGACGATCCATGATCAAGCAAAACTCCATCCGACAAACCCACGACATGTTGATACAGTTTGTTTCCTGATAAACACACTTTGGCGCGGCACATCCAAACGACACAGTTCCTGTATCGGTCACGTGATTCTTTCTTAAAGCAATACACGCACCGATACGAGGTTTCCCTCTTGAGCTCTCGGCACAGTGCTGATGCACCAGTGTCGCTCGTCCCATCACTAGCCTGGGCTACCACGACCAGCTTGTGGACGCAGCTTTTGATGCGGTCAATGAGCCCCGTGAGGACTTCGGTGGTCGCCGTAGCCACCAGAAGGGTCAGGTTTCGGACCCTGAGTGCAATCCGTGGTTGGGTTCCCGCCTGGCTTACGGTGGGCCCCGTAGCCTGAGGGTCAAGACTCCGGCCGCCAGGGTTCCTGATCCGGAGGCTCGAACCTCTGGGCCTCATCCGCGTCAGGTTCCCGCTGCTGCCCCCGCGCTGCAGCCCAGGCCTGTTCCAGTGGTTCCTCCCACACGGCGGCCGAGCTCGGCCACCCGTGTCCCGTCGGCGTCCAGCCCGACTTCCTGCCGTGCCAGCGGACCGGCCGAGCCCGGCTCCTCGTCTCCAGACGACTCCTGCTCAACTTCTCGTGTCGGTGTTCCGGCCGATCCCTGTTCCACGCCTCCTCGATGACCGGCTTTTCAGGGACATGAAGGAGTCCCTCCGAGCCCTGTTCCCAGACAGGGTCCTGGCTCCCCCTGGCCTGTCAGCGGGAGCCGCCTCTGTGCCGCTGCCAGCCCCAGACCCGGCCTGCCGCCTCTGTGCCGCTGCCAGCCCCAGACCCGGCCTGCCGCCTCTGTGCCGCTGCCAGCCCCAGACCCGGCCTGCCGCCTCTGTGCCGCTGCCAGCCCCAGACCCGGCCTGCCGCCTCTGTGCCGCTGCCAGCCCCACAGACCCGGCCTGCCGCCTCTGTGCCGCTGCCAGCCCCACAGACCCGGCCTGCCGCCTCTGTGCCGCTGCCAGCCCCACAGACCCGGCCTGCCGCCTCTGTGCCGCTGCCAGCCCCACAGACCCGGCCTGCCGCCTCTGTGCCGCTGCCAGCCCCACAGACCCGGCCTGCCGCCTCTGTGCCGCTGCCAGCCCCACAGACCCCGCCTGCCGCCTCTGTGCCGCTGCCAGCCCCACAGACCCCGCCTGCCGCCTCTGTGCCGCTGCCAGCCCCACAGACCCCGCCTGCCGCCTCTGTGCCGCTGCCAGCCCCACAGACCCCGCCTGCCGCCTCTGTGCCGCTGCCAGCCCCAGACCCGGCCTGCCGCCTCTGTGCCGCTGCCAGCCCCAGACCCGGCCTGCCGCCTCTGTGCCGCTGCCAGCCCCAGACCCGGCCTGCCGCCTCTGTGCCGCTGCCAGCCCCAGACCCCGCCTGCCGCCTCTGTGCCGCTGCCAGCCCCAGACTGGTGGCCGTCCTCTGGCCAGGCACCCTGACTGTTTTTGCCGTGCTCCTGGTCCCTCCTCCGGCTCCCCTCCACCCACCCTAGGGGATTAATTTGTTTTTTTGGGTCGTCTGGGATCCGCCCCTTGAGGGTGGGGTACTGTTATGATGTTGGTGTTGGGTGTCCTGTCTTATTGTGAAGTCCTTGTCTTGTGTGTCCTCTGTGTGCCTGCACTTCCTCCCCTGTGATTGTTCTGTGTTCCTGCACTTCCTCCCCTGTGATTGTTCTGTGTTCCTGCACTTCCTCCCCTGTGATTGTTCTGTGTTCCTGCACTTCCTCCCCTGTGATTGTTCTGTGTTCCTGCACTTCCTCCCCTGTGATTGTCCTGTGTTCCTGCACTTCCTCCCCTGTGATTGTGTATTCCTTTCACCTGGGCTGCCCTCAGTGTTTTCCACCTGTTCCTCGTTACCCTCCTCTTGTATTTAAACCCTGTCTGTCTCCTGTCCCTTTGTCGGATTGTACTGTTTTTTTCCCCCCGTTGTGAGTAGTCTTGTCCCTGTCTTTTGGAGTCCTGTTTTGTTTTTGTTCGTCCAGTTTTGAAGCCTGTCCTCAGTTTTGTTTATTGGAATAAATTTTATTTCAACTGTTGCTTGTGCGTTTGGGTCCTCTCCTTCCCCCACACCTGACACTATTATTTCTATCTGTATCAACGAACAACTTACACTATGTCCAAAACTCTGTCTTTTTGGGTGTTTCCCAGCAAACTGTACACTTAACAAAAGCAAAAAAGATGCTCATATTTTGCCTTCTGGAAGCCTAACATTGCAATGTCTTGGAAATCTGTCCACAGGCCGAGCAAACAAAAGTGGATAGAGGGACTGCTGCGGTGCCTTGCCCTGGAGAAACTTACTTATGTAGTTAAAAAGAAATATAACACATTGCAAACATTTGGGGCTAATTTATGGAGTTTCTGGAGGGGGAAGATTTTGTTGCAACCCAGTCTATCGTTTCCCCTTTTTTCTTTTCTTTTGGTCCTCTCTTATTTCTTCTCTCATTGGTCACATTTAAGGAATGTGGGAGCATTCCATTTGTGGGGTATTATAAGTATCTATATATGCATATCTGTCACCCTCTATTATTTTTTGGTTCTCTGAGGAACAGTCTAACGCTAAACAAAAAATTTAAAAAAAGAACATGCTAGTGATATTGATATCTCTATCTGACATGCCTATACGTTATTTATTTGTGCCTTGTTTTGTTTTGTTCTGTCTTGTGTTTGTTTATGCATTGTGGAAAAGACAAAAATAAAAATATTTGTAAAAAAAAATAAGCTTGACTATTATGTTTCATGATTGGGTTTTTGACAAGAACGAGAGGGAGACAGTGTTTAAGGTAAAACATACAAAGGTTTATTCATACGTAAGATGGGTTCAAAACCCCAAAACAAACGGGAACGGTTAAACTAATAAGGCGCTGTCGCCTGGTGGCCTCATAAGGACAGAGGCGGAGCTTTAACCCTGCAGAGCACCGGGCCCAGGTGCTTCCCATTAGGGCGTCTCCACCAGAGAGAGAGAGAGAGAGAGAGAGAGAGACAGGTAGAAACCTGTCAGCTGACTTCCTGTAGTTTCTCTGATTGATGTGGACGTGTTCAGCAGGAAGAGATTCAACTCTCAGTCTGCAGCGTCAACAAGAAGAGAAGCTCCTGTTTCTGTGAGTGTTGAACACTTCTGTGTCTCTGGACGCTTTCTCTGCTTCTTTTACTGCAAAAGGTCTTTACTTTTATTATTGAGCCTGTTTTCTTCTCTTTCAACTGCTTCCTCATTTCTCAATGTAGAAATGTAATTCAAAGCTAATAATGTTCAGGATGTTATTTCTATTACTTTTATCATTCATAATGTTCATACTTTCAGGAATATTATTTATTTTTTTACAAAAGATGTATCCAATCAAATGAATGGAAGACATTTTTCATGCATCTTAACTACTCATTCATACATTTACATAGAAACTTTAAAATATTCAACTTATTTTATACATTCTGGGTATTATTTCCTATTCAAAACATATGCAACATATACAAAACATAACAATCGTGAAAATCATAACTTAAGACATAAAGGAGGAAGAAGTGTGAGTCTCAAAGGGAGAGGCTCTGGTGCACTTCCTCAATAACTGATGCACTTCCTCAATAACTGCGGAATCAGACATGAGTACAGAAGGGAGGGGTGATAATATGTATACGTCTTTAAAGCGCTGCACATTAATGAGGCAGATGTTTGTGATGTTGTGATGAGGTGAAAATAAAGTACCTTACTGAGTTATTTCATCCAATTTATGAGGAACTAACTTAAGGCTGAAATTAATCCCCAAATATATATATTTTCAATCAAGCTACCCTCTTCAGGTTAACGTTTATAAACTTGCTTTTTCAACAGAGCTACACAACTGACAGACATGTTGTAGCCTCACAGGTATCTTTACACACCTCTGATGAAGGAGCTCTGCTGACATTTGTTACGTAATGAACGTGTAGATGAGAGCCGTGATCAATTCTTTCTGCACTGATATTTACTGTTTGTATCTGGATTCATTCTCTTATATTCTGTGATATGTAACTTTCTGCTCTTTTCAGCCTATTCATGTTCAGTAGAGTCAGATTTTATTATCACCAGGAAACAACTTTCATTTAAATCTGCACTGACTCACTGCTGAAATATGTGGACGAGTCAGTCTACTGTTTATTCTCTGACTGACACACCTTAACAACTACAGATGAATAATTATGATCTATTGGGTAATTATCTACTGCAAGAACAAGCATGCATATGCCCACTATAGTTGCATCAGCATAGCTGGTCAATCAGGAAGTGCAAACCTGAATACATGCAGACCACTACCCTTTGGTAGAAGTATCAGCCTGTGCTTGTAGAACTAGGGTTACAGTATCATAACCTTTGTTCTGGCTCACACAGGCTCCGCCCTCTATTGGACTCTATGGGTACAGTGGGTGGAGCTCAATGAACACATCAGAAATTAAGCTTAATTTAAACTCGCCGTAGAAAATCCAGCGTGATGACGTGATTATGGTCTGGCGTCGGGCTCGAAGGGTTTTTAAGTTCTCACGGTGCTTGGTGGTCGTGCACAGTCATGTGACTCCTCTGATAAAAAATAAAAAACATTTTTATATGTCTGAGGACTTTACAAAGAATTAGTTCTTAGAAGCTTTAGAAACAGGAAGTGTTAAAAATCTCTATGTGAGTAAATATTTAGCAGCCGAATCAAACAGTTTACAGAATGTTCAACCTTTCTTTCTTTATAACACATTTAATACTTGACTTGTTTCTTTACAGGGTTTGTTTAACCCTTCAGATACTGAGGTCATTTTCTCGATTTTACATAATTTAAAAGGCACTTGCATATGTGATATACACCCATGTGTTGGAGCCATATATTTTTTGTTCGATGATAAATCATGTTATGTAATTAATTTGTATGATTTAAAGACGTTCCTTTGCAATAATAATAATAATGCCTTTTTTCTGTTAATGGTTTATGTCAATCTGATTAGGATCAGCTGGCAGGTATAAGAGGAAGGGGTGGGACCGACTAGGGGGGGTTTTATTTTCTTATGTGGAACGGGGCATCGAGACAGTTTTTTGACCTCACGTTAGAACGTTAATTTAAGATAGAACATAACTTGGATTTATGATTTGTTTTGTTCGATTAAAAGGAATAAATGGACGCAAGGATTGAAATTGAATCATCGTCTCAAGAGTCATCATTTGGAACATTTTAACGCGTGAGTCAGGAAGAGGAGTCCCGTAGCGTGGCACAATAAAAACAACAACAAGGAACAGGCCACGACATAGTCAAAAAACTCCCGACCAGCTGGAATCACGGCTTGATCTTCATGAATGAAGGAAAGAAATCCCGGCTGACGGAGCGATCAGCTGACTCGCCAGACCAGGTGCGCGCGCCCGTGAGTAAAACAAGACGAATCAAAGCCGTGAGTAAATAAACTCATTGAATGGATGAGACGAGCTGCGATAAGGATGATGTTTAAAATGCAAGATTTGGATTAAATGTCTGATGGAAACAAACAAAAGGAAAATAAGTCGATAAATAAACTGTTATCCTGAGGCCGAACGATGGCTGAAGAGAGTGCAAAAAGGGAAAATGAATTAAAATCCCGTAGTGCCAAGCGCAGAGCAAAACTGTGCGCTTGCACACGTAAAATGAATGAACTCAGAGCATTGCTTGCTGGTGGTGGAAATACTGAGAGGGTGTTATGTGAGGTGGAACAATTTAAGATGACACTCAATGAATTTAAAGATGCTCATGTTGAGGTCCAAATGCTTTTACCTGCTGAAATAAAGGAAAATGAGACAGTGGACTGGTATGAGCCCAAAATGGAGACATTTAAGAGATTCTTATGGGAAGAGGTTTCAAAGCAAACTTTTGAACCGTCAGATCCTCAGAAGCTTGTTCAACCTCATGATAGTATTTCCAATGTATCTAAACAGACAAGGCGATCAACAACCTGTTCATCAGTACCTTCAGAACGCCTTAAAATAGCCACGGAAAGAGCTGTGCTAAAAATACGTGAGTCTGCATTAAAACAGAAGCATGCTGTGGAAATGGATAAAAGACGATTACAAGATGAACTGGAGAGAATTGAGCTAGAAGCGGATATAGCAGCATCTGAAGCCAAATTAAAAATGTTGGACCATTTTGATAAAACCTCTGAAGTAAGAGGACAAATAAGAGATGGCATGAATGAATACTTGGACGGTCATAGGCAAGATGGTGCTGTGGATGAATTGGAACTTGACCCTGTCAAATACACAGACTTGGGAGCCATGCCTAAAACACCTCTTCAGAGATTATTCAGTCAACAGGGACATAAAGTAATCACTGGTGGAGGACCTCTAGAGCAGGATCACAGAAGGCCGAATCACCCAAGAAGTGACATTTCTGAGGAAACAGACTCTAGTAATCACGATAGGGCCCTGCTAGCTATGATCCAGAAACAAAATGAAATAACAGATTTATTAGTGAGACAGCAGAAACGGTCTTCACTTCCCTCCAGACAGATCCCAGTATTTGATGGTGACCCTTTGAGCTTTCAAACATTCATGCGTGCATTTAAGCATGGTATTGAAGATAAAACGAGTAGTGACGAGGATAGACTTTAATACCTTGAACAGTACACTAGTGGCCAACCTAGAGAACTAGTGAGGAGCTGTTTTCATATGAAACCAAACAGAGGCTATGTTGAAGCACGGAGACTGATGAAGATTCACTTCGGAGATGGAATGAAAATTGCAAATGCCTACATGGAGAAAGCTCTCAACTGGAGCGACATTAAGGCTAATGACGGAAAGGCATTACATGCCTATGCTCTTTACCTTAGAGGATGTTGCAATGCTAGGAAAGAGCTACAAGACATGGGAGAAATGGATCTTGTCTCTACTTTAAAGCTCATCTTATCAAAGCTGCCTTATGGGCTGAAAGAAAAGTGGAGAACTACAGCACATGAGCTTCTGGAACGAAACCAGGAGCGGGCCAGATTCTCTGACCTTGTTGCATTTATTGAGAAACAAGCCAGCATTCTGCAAGATCCCCACTTTGGTAACATTCAAGATTGTATGCCCAAAAGAACCATCCCAAAGAGTAACATGCCGACAGACTCCAAACAGCAAACCAAACAAAGATGGAAGAGTAGTGGCTTTGCAATGGCGGTTGAAATGAGCGACCAGAGAGCTGCAGGTCAATCAAGACATTGGGAACCTGAAAACCTGTTTGTCAATGTGCGTGATGATAACTGTTGCATTTGCAACACAGGAAAACATTCATTGAATGAATGTGGAAGGTTAAAGATGCAACCACGGGATGTGAAGGTGCAATTGTTGAAAGAAAAGGGCATCTGCTTTGGTTGCCTAAACAGAGGACATATGAGCAAGACTTGTAAAAGAAGGATGACTTGCCAACACTGTCAAGGAATGCACCCTAGTATACTACACAATGAAAAATCTGCAGACAAGGAACCAAAAGACAAAAAGACGTATCAGACAAAAGAATCGACCAGTGTAACATCTGTATCATTGGAAAGAGAGGATGATATCGGGGCTGGAAAAGATTGCAAGCTGGCAATAGTACCAGTACAAGTAAAAGCTTCCAAAGGCAGCAAAACAATATCAACCTACGCATTTCTTGACCCTGGCAGCACGGCAACATTCTGTACGGAGGCTCTAATGAGGCAACTCAATGCAACAAGAAGGAAAACTAAAGTTCTTCTGCGAACAATGGGTCAAAGGAAACCAGTGAGTAGTTATGAAATAATGGGACTACAAGTGGGTGACTTGGATGGGAATAGCTTTATTGAGCTTCAAAAAACATACACTCAAACAAAGATCCCAGTGACAAAAGAAAACATTTTCTCTCAAAAAGACCTCGGCAGGTGGCCTTACTTGAAGGAGATAAAGGTTCAAGAAGTTGATGCGGAAGTGGAACTCCTAATTGGAGTAGATGTCCCAAAGGCAATGGAGCCCTGGCAAATCTCCAAGTCTCCACCTCCTGTTACCTGTAGGGCGCAGGAGACAGAGAGAGACAGGTAGAAACCTGTCAGCTGACTTCCTGTAGTTTCTCTGGTTGATGACGTGTTCAGCAGGAAGAGATTCAACTCTCTCAGTCTGCAGCGTCAACAAGAAGAGAAGCTCCTGTTTCTGTGAGTGTTGAACACTTCTGTGTCTCTGGACGCTTTCTCTGCTTCTTTTACTGCAAAAGGTCTTTACTTTTATTATTCAGCCTGTTTTCTTCTCTTCCAACTGCTTCCTCATTTCTCAATGTAGAAATGTAATTCAAAGCTAATAATGTTCAGGATGTTATTTCTATTACTTTTATCATTCATAATGTTCATACTTTCAGGAATATTATTTATTTTTTTACAAAAGATGTATCCAATCAAATGAATGGAAGACATTTTTCATGCATCTTAACTACTCATTCATACATTTACATAGAAACTTTAAAATATTCAACTTATTTAATACATTCTGGGTATTATTTCCTATTCAAAATATATGCAACATATACAAAACATAACAATCGTGAAAATCATAACTTAAGACATAAAGGAGGAAGAAGTGTGAGTCTCAAAGGGAGAGGCTCTGGTGCACTTCCTCAATAACTGATGCACTTCCTCAATAACTGCGGAATCAGACATGAGTACAGAAGGGAGGGGTGATAATATGTATACGTCTTTAAAGCGCTGCACATTAATGAGGCAGATGTTTGTGATGTTGTGATGAGGTGAAAATAAAGTACCTTACTGAGTTATTTCATCCAATTTATGAGGAACTAACTTAAGGCTGAAATTAATCCCCAAATATATATATTTTCAATCAAGCTACCCTCTTCAGGTTAACGTTTATAAGCTTGCTTTTTCAACAGAGCTACACAACTGACAGACATGTTGTAGCCTCACAGGTATCTTTACACACCTCTGATGAAGGAGCTCTGCTGACATTTGTTACGTAATGAACGTGTAGATGAGAGCCGTGATCAATTCTTTCTGCACTGATATTTACTGTTTGTATCTGGATTCATTCTCTTATATTCTGTGATATGTAACTTTCTGCTCTTTTCAGCCTATTCATGTTCAGTAGAGTCAGATTTTATTATCACCAGGAAACAACTTTCATTTAAATCTGCACTGACTCACTGCTGAAATATGTGGACGAGTCAGTCTACTGTTTATTCTCTGACTGACACACCTTAACAACTACAGATGAATAATTATGATCTATTGGGTAATTATCTACTGCAAGAACAAGCATGCATATGCCCACTATAGTTGCATCAGCATAGCTGGTCAATCAGGAAGTGCAAACCTGAATACATGCAGACCACTACCCTTTGGTAGAAGTATCAGCCTGTGCTTGTAGAACTAGGGTTACAGTATCATAACCTTTGTTCTGGCTCACACAGGCTCCGCCCTCTATTGGACTCTATGGGTACAGTGGGTGGAGCTCAATGAACACATCAGAAATTAAGCTTAATTTAAACTCGCCGTAGAAAATCCAGCGTGATGACGTGATTATGGTCTGGCGTCGGGCTCGAAGGGTCTTCAAGTTCTCACGGTGCTTGGTGGTCGTGCACAGTCATGTGACTCCTCTGATAAAAAATAAAAAACATTTTTATATGTCTGAGGACTTTACAAAGAATTAGTTCTTAGAAGCTTTAGAAACAGGAAGTGTTAAAAATCTCTATGTGAGTAAATATTTAGCAGCCAAATCAAACAGTTTACAGAATGTTCAACCTTTCTTTCTTTATAACACATTTAATACTTGACTTGTTTCTTTACAGGGTTTGTTTAACCCTTCAGATACTGAGGTCATTTTCTCGATTTTACATAATTTAAAAGGCACTTGCATATGTGATATACACCCATGTGTTGGAGCCATATATTTTTTGTTCGATGATAAATCATGTTATGTAATTAATTTGTATGATTTAAAGACGTTCCTTTGCAATAATAATAATAATGCCTTTTTTCTGTTAATGGTTTATGTCAATCTGATTAGGATCAGCTGGCAGGTATAAGAGGAAGGGGTGGGACCGACTAGGGGGGGTTTTATTTTCTTATGTGGAACGGGGCATCGAGACAGTTTTTTGACCTCACGTTAGAACGTTAATTTAAGATAGAACATAACTTGGATTTATGATTTGTTTTGTTCGATTAAAAGGAATACTTTGATAAGATGAGCTTTAAAGTAGAGACAAGATCCATTTCTCCCATGTCTTGTAGCTCTTTCCTAGCATTGCAACATCCTCTAAGGTAAAGAGAATAGGCATGTAATGCCTTTCCGTCATTAGCCTTAATGTCGCTCCAGTTGAGAGCTTTCTCCATGTAGGCATTTGCAATTTTCATAAATAGCCAGGGCAATGGTCCCTACGCTGTGAGAACCCTCTTAGGATGGGTGGTCAATGGACCACTCGACTCATCTTCAGCTGTGGATAAATTAGGAAGGCCAATGGCATCAGTAAACCGTATATCAATTGAACAATTGGAAACACTTCTCGTAAAACAGTACCACCACGATTTCCCAGAGAGAGAATATGAGGGAAAACCTCAAATGTCAGTTGAAGACCGGACTTTCATGAATCTGGTAACAAGTGCAACCTCATTAAAAGATGATCACTATTATTTGCCCCTGCCACTTCGTAATTGTGATGTCATCATGCCCAACAATTACCATATAGCAGAGCAGCGAGCATATTACCTTGCTAGGAAGTTTAATAAAGATGCTGTTTATGCGGAAGAATACAAGAGTTTCATGAAAGATGTAATTGACAAGGGCTACGCAGAGAAGTTACCAGCGAAGGACCTGCATCAAAATGATGGCAAGGTGTGGTATATACCCCACCACGGGGTGTACCACAAGCGCAAAAAGACAATCAGAGTGGTGTTTGACTGTACATCTTCATACAAAGGAACATCACTCAACAATGAACTCTTATCAGGACCTGACTTAGCCAACTCACTTCTTGGCGTTCTGCTGAGGTTCCGCCAGGAGAAATTTGCAGTCATGGCAGATATCGAAGGGATGTTCCACCAAGTTCGAGTTTATGAAAAGGATTCAAACTTGTTGAGATTTCTGTGGTGGCCAGACGGAGACACAAGCCAACCGTTAGAGCAATACCGAATGAAAGTTCATTTGTTCGGAGCCATCTCCTCACCAAGTTGCGCCAACTTTGCTCTTCAAAAAACAGCAGAGGATAACAAGGACAAATGTGACGCAATGGCAGTTGACACCATTAAATCAAACTTTTATGTTGATGACTGCCTTAAATCTTTGGCAACAGAAGAGCAAGCTGTTAACCTCATGAACAATCTCAGGGAGCTGTGCGCTAAAGGAGGTTTCAAACTAACAAAATGGGTTAGCAATAGTCGTGCCGTCCTGGCTGCGGTCCCAGATGAACACAAAGCCAAGCAGATTAAAGAACTGGACCTAGACAGAGAAAAGCTACCTGTGGAAAGGGCTCTAGGGATGTACTGGAATATAGAAAACGATACGTTTGGATTCCAGATAGCAATCAAAACCCGATCTCTTACCAGGCGTGCTGTACTCTCTACTGTCAGTTCAGTATATGATCCATTAGGTCTTGCTGCCCCCTTTGTACTTAAGGCGAAACAAATTCTCCAAGATCTTTGCCAGGCAAAGTGTGGATGGGATGTAACAATCCCTGGGGAATTCTCTAAACCATATGAAAAATGGCTTACAGAGCTAGATCAACTAAAACATTTTCAGGTCAGAAGATGTTTGAAATCTGAAGATTTTGGCCAGATAGAATCTGCCCAGTTGCACCATTTTGGTGATGCCAGTGAGCAAGGTTATGGCACTGCCAGTTATCTCAGATTCGTTAACAGTTTGGGGGAAGTTCATATTGCTTTAGTGATGGGAAAGTCCAGAGTAATTCCCCTTAAAAAGGTGACTATTCCCAGACTCGAGCTCACAGCGGCCACTCTAGCTGTACGAGTTGATCGGATGTTACGCTTAGAGTTGCAGCTAAACCTGCAGGAGTCCATTTTCTGGACAGACAGCCAGTCTGTACTTAAATACATCTGCAATAAGACTAAGAGATTCCACACATTTGTGGCCAATAGGATTGCGGTTATTCATGACTTGTCAAATGAGACTCAGTGGAGGTATGTAGACTCCAAAAACAATCCTGCAGATGAGGCTTCACGGGGATTAGACATTGAAGCGTTCATGAAGTCCAAAAGATGGCTACAAGGACCAGAGTTTCTGCAAGAAATGGAATCTCTGTGGCCTAAGAACACGGACAAAATGTCACAAAGTTCTCTTTCCTCGGATGATCCTGAAGTAAAAAGGGATGTGATCGTGAACACAACGAGCATTGAGGGGAAAAGTCCCACCAGTAAGCTAATTGAGTACTACTCAGACTGGAACAGCCTGAAAAAAGCTGTAGCTTGGATATTGAAGCTGAAAAGATTGCTCTTGGAGATCACTCAAAGAAGAAAGATAACAGATACTGGACGGCTGCTGAGTAATAATAAATTACTGAAGGAACGTGCCATAAACCTAAAGGTTCCACTCGGTGCAGATCTGACAGTAAAGGATATGGACAATGCTGAAATGGCCATATATGCATTTGAACAACGGCAACAATTTGCACTGGAATTTGCCCTCCTGGAAAAGGGAAAATACTGCCAAAAAGACAGCCCTATACTAAAAATGGATCCCATCCTAGATCAAGGTGTCCTGAGAGTGGGGGGTAGGATTAACAAATCAGCTATGCCAGTAAGCGCTAAGAATCCCATAATCTTACCCAAAAAATCCCACATAGCCGAGATGATTCTAAGAAACATACACAACCAAGTTGGTCATTCTGGAAGAAATCATATGCTCTCAAAACTAGGACAGAAATACTAGATGTCCTCTGCAAACTCTTCAGCACGAAAAATCATCAGAAACTGTATTTTCTGCAGACGAATGCAGTCTAGAGTAGGAGAGCAAAAAATGGCAGATCTTCCACAGGACCGCGTGATGCCAGATTTACCACCTTTCACCTCGGTTGGCATGGATTATTTTGGACCTTTTGAGATAAAGCGAGGTCGAAGCAATGTGAAACGGTGGGGTGTAATCTTTACATGCCTTACTAGCCGAGCAATCCATCTCGAGGTGGCTTGTAGTTTGGACACTAACTCCTGCATCAATGCAATACGCAGATTTCTATGTCGCAGAGGTACCGTAAAAACCATTAGATCCGATCAAAGGACAAATTTTGTCGGTGCACAAAAGGAGCTGGAACGATCATTGAAAGAACTACATCATGAGATTATCCAAAGGAATCTACTCCAAGAAGGAATAGAGTGGATATTTAACCCGGCAGCAGGCGCTCACCACGGAGGCGTATGGGAGAGACTAATCAAGTCACTCAAGAAGATTCTGTGCTCTGTGCTAAAGGAACAAGTTCTGGATGATGAGGCCTTGCAGACAGCCTTATGTGAGACAATAACAAATGACTTAAATGATGTGGAACCTTTAACACCTAATCATTTGCTTCTACTCAAAACCAACCCTGTCATGCCTTCTGGACTGTTCAAGAAAGATGATCTGTACTCTAGAAGGAGATGGAGACAGGTACAATATCTGGCTGACCTTTTCTGGAGAAGATGGGTCAGGGAATACCTTCCAATCATGCAACAGCGAAATAAGTGGAGTGAGGTTAAGAGGAACTTTCTACCCGGAGACCTCGTTGTTATTGTGGACGATTCGGCACCTAGAAACTCCTGGGTTCTAGGACGGATTGTAAAGACCATGCCAGGAAGTAAAGGACTTGTGTTCTAGTTAAAACAAGAACAAGTGTTCTACAGAGACCGATTAACAAGCTCTGTCTGCTGCTGGAAGCTGTAGAGTAGCTGGAGCTGGGCAGTAGTGTGAAAAGGCCTAAATCACTAGTAAATACTAACTTCACACAGTTTGAACAGTTCACAGGTGTACGTGTGCAGTGAGCTGTGTACCTACGTTACCTGGTAAACAGTGTCCGGGTCGTCGTCAGTCTTCCACGACAGCGTAGTGCTGGTGGCTGGAGCGAAGCTGCATGTTGTCCACTGCTGCAGATGAATCCTCTGTAAAATAAATGACTAGTGGTCACTACTAAGTTCACTGAAAGAAAGTTACGATTGCACACCAAAACAGTAACAGAGCTCCAGCAGGGACTATGATCAGAGCCTGAGCTAACTGTGCTAACTGCTAATGTAAAAACACTATGTGCGTACCAGCGTTACGCCAGACTGGAGCAGAAAGGGACCAGCTAAATGTGCTCACTCTGCTAGCGTAAATATGCTATTGCAACACAACGTTTAGTATCTAAATACACTTACCCATCTTCAAATGGATCCCTTCTGTCTGCATATTCCCCTTCGTCGCAGGAGTCAAAGCCTTCAGGGTCGTCCTCTTCCTCGTCGCCAAAATCGCCGCCACAGCTTCCTCCGTAGTAAAGTGCGTCCTTTGCCATAATCTCTCTTCTTTATGAGTGAACACACCAGCGCGTTTGCAGAGCTCAGGTGTGTAGTTACATGCTGGTTCTTTGTGAGTTTCTTGAGTGTTCATTGGTTCGTTTATTTCACCAAATGTTGACGGACATATGATTCAACAAATCACGGTGAAGGATTTCGTGTGACGAGACTTTCTTGGCACAGCGTCATATGACACGCCGATGCCCCTAACTCTAGTCTGATGAAGGTAAAATGTAGCAGGGCGCAGGCAGCGGAAGCAGGAAGTCTCCTCTTTCAGCTAGACGGTAACCCTCTGGGGTCTTGCGTATCGCCGGCGTGATATACAGTGTTTAATTTTTGTAAAAAATCATATCTCCGCGAAAATACGGTCGCAGAAAAAATAATCCGCTACTGTTAGAACCGCCAAACTCTGCAGTTTCCGGCCCCCTCCTCTGTGTGCTTCTGTGAGCCTGTAACAGAAGCTGACACTCCTTTCACCGTGATTAGTCAATTCAGGTGTCCGTCAAAAAAAGTTGTGACTCAGGAACACTCAGGAAATCCCTAAGGCCCTCCCCACCCAGCTACGCTGCAAAGGACCTAGGATACAATAACCTACACACCTGAGGTTTTATATATACATGCTGTAGTTTACAGTCAGACAGAAGCTAGAGATCATGGAGAGAACACAGTTCACAACAGAGGAGGACGTTGAAGCGATTTTGTCCAGCAGCGATGAGGACGGAGGAGCGTCAGACAGGCCCTGAAGGCTTCGACTCCTGGAGAGGATTATGCCGAGAGAAGGGATCCACTGGAGGATGGGTACGTGTATTTACTAACTCAACTTTGTTTTAGCATATTTACGCTAGCACAGTGAGCACATTTAGCTGGTCCCGATCCCTTCGGTGGTTTCCCCCGGTGCCCGAGTCTGATTCTGAGACGGGGCTGGCTGTTGGAGAGCTAGCAGGGAGCTAGCGCTAGCTCCTCGAGCTAACGGAAGATAGCTTGCTACAGCGGGGACACCACTGCAGGTAGTATCAGCTTATTACCCGACTGCATCGTCAATATCACTTAGTACCAACTAGTGCTGATCTTCGTTACGTGTTTGTAAGACGTAATGCTAACTATCGGTATGTGTTTACATTAGCAACGTGCTAACGCGCTAACATGCTAACGTAACGTTTAGCTCGTGCCCGGAGCTCTGTTACTGTTTTGGTGTGTAATCGTAACTTTCTTTCATTGAACTTAGTACTGACTGGTAGTCATTTATTTTACAGAGAGGATGCACCACCACCAGCCCCTCTAGCACAGCCATCCCCACCAGCCCCGGTCTGTTTTCTATTTCTGAACATGTATATGTGTAAATATTTTTTTATGTATGAATAATACATATTTTATTTGAAAACAAAAAATGTTGTGATGGTCATTTTTCATTTGCACACACCCCATGAAGCTTTATCTGCAGTATGAAGTCCTTTCTCAGTCCCATTTCTATCATTTTGGTGAAAGGTGTGACAGGCCACATTTCTGCTCAAAAAACGATAATACATTTTTTGGGTTTCAGACATTTATTTAATTCAGTTTCAATTCAATTCAGTTTATTTTATATAGCCCAACATCACAAATACAAGTTTGCCTCGGAGGGCTTTACAATCTGTACACATAACATCCCTGTCCCGGGACCTCACATCGGATCAGGAAAAACTCCCCTAGAAAGATAGTAAAAACCCTTTCACAGGGAAAAAAGGGAAGAAACCTGAGGGAGAGCAACAGAGGAGGATCCCTCTCCCCGGATGGACAGAAGCAATAGATGTCATGTGGCCAGAATGAATAGCGTAGTTACAGCACATTCAATGAATATGACAGAAATTATTCATATAATGAGTATTAGGCATGGTCCATGATCCTGATAATCCATGAAGCAGAAGGCGGTAGAGAGGAGGGGGGGCATCAGAAGGGCCATGGCAGCAGGCAGGACCGGTTCCAGGCCGGTTCCATCAGCATTTACATGTAACTACCATGTTATGTATATATTTCACTGCTTTTGTGAACCTAATACCTTTGGTAAACCAACTTCTAGCACCAAAACGTTTCGTCAACATGAGTAAAGGTGTGTTTTCACAAGATATATGAAGATTTTTTTTAAATCGAATTTTAATTTTTCAGCTTTAGATTCATATTATCACTTTACACTTTTGCCTTATTACAATTGTGCCTCATTATATAGATAGCTGAGATTGTTCTGCAATTTTAGATGTAACACATGGGTATGTATATTTTATGCAAGTGCCTTAAAAGGAGAATTTAAGAGATTATGTAAAATCGAGAAAAAGGCTTAAGACCCTATAGGGTTAAACCATATTTCTGTGATGTATTATCTCGAAGATATGAATATTTTAAAAACAGAAACACTGTCAAAATGCGATCTCGCGGTGGGCGGTTCGGTAGAGTTAAAGCTGAAGTAGAACATGGATATGAGATATGAGGCTCACTCTCCACGTGGAGGCTCACCCTCCGGTGCCAACAGCGAGTCTGTACAACGCTTTAGTCTCTACAGCGGATACATGTTGTTACTTAACGTTAGACCTCTGCAACAAATACACTTTTGTCAGTTTTAGGAAAAACATCATGGTTGGGTTAAAAAAAAAAGTCCATGATGTAACTTCAACACCCGTTTGGGACATGAACACCGGTCTTGAATACCAGTCTCCTGTTTGAAAGTCCTGTGTTTGTTTCACCCATCCCCCTCCCGTCACTGTATGAAGTACATCACTAGCTCTGAGCAATCACATGGATGTTTTTAATGTGTGTATCCACAAAGACAAAGAATCCTACCTGACTTTTTTTCTGTGGTTTCGATACGTCATTTACAATTACAGTTTTTCCTTCAGGTGACAAAACAGTCAGATTTTAGCCGGGAGCCACGATGACGTCAGCGGACCTTTTGGAGACTCTAAGTGCTTTAAAAAAAAATGAATTGAAGACATTCAAATGGTATCTGAAGGATCCTGACTTCATGAAACCTGACCCAGCTCTCACAGTGTCAGCTCTGGAGGAAGTAAAAGATAGGGAGGACACTGTGGATCTGATGGTGAAGACCTTTACCCCTGACGGAGCTCTGGAGGTGACCAGGAAGGTTTTAAAGGAGATGCGCACGAGAAATCTACAGGGCACCAGCTCAGGACCAGAAGGTCAGTCATTTGTATTCTCATGGAAATAGTGCAACACAATGCTTGTAATGGAACAGGGTCTCTGTACAGAAGCTCATTGTCTTCACCAAAGGAAAACAATGGAGGTCTGATCTCTTAATCATGAGAAAAGGCTCAGGTGATGTATCATTGTTATTGGTCAGAGGGTGCTGGGGCTACCTGATTTACTCATCTTTTATGTACTCCTTGGTTTGAGACACTGAGATATTAATGTGAGTATTGTGATCAACGTATCCTCATACAACGATACCTTACAAAAAGGTTTTTCTAAATAAACTTCCGTTTTCACATGAAAGTTCTTAGTTAGGTCGAGACAACTAAACTACTTAGTTTAAAAAAATATCATAACATAATTAGTTAGGTTAAGGGAAAGGTGGTGAAATACTTCTTTAGGTACACAAAGTACAGTAAAGTACACAGATTACGTCACAAATAAATCACCGCTTACTGTAGTGGCCATTTGTCCCGTAAATCAAATAAATAAATATAAATTAAAGAAAATAAACCGATATCAAAAGCCACTGATGCACCGTAGGTTATGTTAAATGACGCAGCCAAAATAATACAGGGTCCAATGCGGGAGTCCGGTTTGATTGCTATTTATTGTAACTCAAAATAATCAACAAACAGATAAACAAACAAAACGCCCCATGCTGCCTCTCCCGTGCTGACCTGTCGCTGGTGACGTGCTGGTCTGGTCTGGTAAAAAACCATAAGCCCACCGAGGTGCATCCCGGTCCTGTACCCGCCTACTCCATTAAGTACACCAGGTGCCCACAGCATTACCCAATTAACAAACTAAAACCTACGTAAACAACTATAAATAAACAATACTACCTGTGAAGAAAAATAACTTAAAATATTAATAAATAGCTCCTACACTTACTTCTCGTAACAAACAGCGCTGGTCAAAGATGGCTGTTGGTTGGACCATCCACCCGTCACCCTGTAAGGGCTTCTGTGGTCTTTATACTTCCTCGTTCATGATTACGTGGATAACATATGGAATGATTTCCAATAGCTGGCTGAGTTACGTAATGAGATGAAATACTGGTGTCATGCACATGAGGTTGATGTGTTGATGGAGATTGAATAAAGCAGTAGCATCCTGCACATTTATTGGCGTAGAGTTTATGTATTGGGGTTAGAGGTTAAATTCATTTTCCTAAAAGAAAATGCCAACAAGCTATTTAAAATGTACGAGTTTCATTTTGTGCTGCATTATGAGGAGTTTGAGTCAACAGCATCAGACCTGCAGCAAACACTTCCACTTCTGCAGCTACAGCAGGAAGCTCAGTCCCAACATGTGATGCACTCATGGACACACTTGTACTAGTAGAAGTGCTTTTGATCCTGAGGGGATGTGTAATAATGTGTAATAATTGAATGAAACAATAATTATACCTATAAATATAGAATAGTTTGTGGAGTTACAGCTGTGTTGATAATGTCCCAAAGCGATTACACCAACTAATCATGTATCCCAGACTAAATGATGTAACCTACAGTACATAACACAGAAACAGGTTTTAAACCTCGAAAATTAAAAAACTAATTACCAATCACTGTTCATCTTGAAGATTAGAAATAGGTATTAAGTCATATTGATAAAATAAAACATCCTGTAACTCCTCTCAAACAGGCGATGCTGATGCTGGAGAGACTTCAGAGAACAGAGGAGCATCCACCTGTCAGAGCAAAGGTAAAGCTGCTCTCTGGTTTGTATGGAAGCCTTGAGAGACAAAAGTGTGGTCAATGTTTTAAGAAATACCCTCTGTGTACTGGTTGAAGTGTTGGTGATCCTGAGGGGTCAAAAACACTGTAGACAGTTGAGAGGCCTCCATGTCGGGTGAATGTTTGATGGTGGTGGACACAGAGGAGGTAAATGTGTTGGCTGTGATCTCCCAGAGCAGGACTATCTGTTGTGTGGATGGAGGTTCTTCGTTCAGCAAACACCTATTACAATTCTACAAGCTCTAGATATTTATTACTGAGGCGCAATCTTCAGGCAGGAGGGCCCTTTGTGACTTATTTTGTAGTTTGAATGATAACATTTACACCCTATTTTAGAACCATGTTTAATAATTGAATAAAACAATAATTATACCTAGAAATATAAAATAGTTTGTGGAGTTACAGCTGTGTTGACAATGTCCCACAGCGATTACACCAACTCATCATGTATCACAGAGAAAATGATGTAACCTACAGTACATAACACAGAAACAGGTTTTAAACCTGAAAAATTTAAATAAAACTAATTACCAATCACTGGTTACCTTGAAGATTAGAAATAGGTATTAAGTCATATTGATGAAATAAAACATCCTGTAACTTCTCTCACAGGCGATGCTGATGCTGGAGAGACTTCAGAGAACAGAGGAGCATCCACCTGTCAGAGCAAAGGTAAAGCTGCTCTCTGGTTTGTATGGAAGCCTTGAGAGACAAAAGTGTGGTCAATGTTTTAAGAAATACCCTCTGTGTACTGGTTGAAGTGTTTTTGATGACACTGTAGACCAGGGGTGGGCAAACTTTTTGACTCGCGGGCCACAATGGGTTCTAAAATTTGATAGAGGGGCCGGGACAGGACCAGATGGATGGAGTGTTTGTGTGAACTAATATAAATTACATGTAAAAATCATTACATGAAAGGATTTGGCCTTTAACAGGTAGCAAAGCATTTATTTGCAAGGCAATTTAACAAATTGCACGAATTGCAATTTTTTCGATTAATTTTCGGATAAAAACATCAAAAAAGCATTAATTTCCAACCCTTTATTCAAAAACAGAACGGACAGTGCAAATTCACAGTGCAAAACATCTTCAGAAAGCACAAACAGGTTGCTCCTTGAACATTCCTGAGCTGTTAATAAAAAAAAAATAAAAAAAATGGACTAACACTAAAAACATGTATGCTTTACATTTGCCAAATGTGAGCCCCTTTTACTGTAATGATCTCCTTGGAGCAGAGGCTGCATTTAGCATGCCCTGCTTTATCAATATGTATGAAACACTGGACAGAGGGAAGCTGCACTGCTCCTCTCACGTCTGTTTTCACCTCTTCATCTCAGCTCTGCATCAAGCTGCGCTGCATAGAGCGTCCTCTTCCTTAAACTATTTCATTCTGGGTCTCTTACGACCACGACATCACGTTGTTGGCTAAGCCCAACTACGTGATTTGATTCATTCTACTTTGAGTAAAAAAACAACCTGCAGCCAGATCCGCCGGTGTGCCGGTGTACCAGACCGGGGGGTTACGGCATGTTTCATTTTACAAGCAAGACTGAACTGTAACGGAACATAAAGTAACTTTAACGACAACACACAACCCAAACACGTTAGCTAACGTGATAGCAAGCTGACTAGCTTCCATTAAAAACAAGTTTGAGGCAAATGAAGACGCTGTCGACATCTTAACGCTGATTGGCCAAGACTCGACACGTCACATGCAAGATGTTCTATTTTTCTCAGTGTCTCACTCCAATCTCAGAAACGCTGCCGGCCAGTTGCTCTGCTCCGCTCTTTTTTCTTTTTTTCTTTCTCCGCGACTTATTGACTGGCGTAATAATCGCGCGACACAACGAATCGATAATGAAATTCATTGCCAACACTTTTGCTAATCGATTCGTTGTTGCAGCCCTAATAATAATATTTGGACAAGTTCGGCGGGCCGGATTAAAAAGCCCAACGGGCCGTATACGGCCCGGGGGCCGTACTTTGCCCATGTCTGCTGTAGACAGTTGAGAGGTGAAAGTGTGATGGTGGTGGACACAGAGCAGGTAAACCTGTTGGTTCATCCGCTCAGGTCTGGTTCTTGATTACTAAGGCTCAATTTTCAGGCAGCTCCATGACTTCCTGACAGTTTGAAGCAAACGTTTGTAAGCGGAGGTTTGACTAAGCGAGTGACGCCTGCGTTCATTGGAACAGGTTGATTGGAAAACTCTAACTCTCTAACTACGCCTGATTTTAGTAATGCTTCAAATATTGTTTTTATTCCTTGCGCTGCTTCTAGTTTAATAGGGTATTGACGTTGAAATGGTCTACAGTGATTACACCAACTAATCATGTATCCCAGAGAAACTGGACTAAACTGGAGAAACTAGAAAACGACTATTTTTGGGTGTTATTATTAGTAGTTGTTACTGCTACACTCTGTTACTGCTACACTCTGCAGCTGTAAATATATTTCATTCCAGTTATTTGTATTCTATTTTATTGTGTATATTTAAATATATATATATATATATATATATATATATATATATATATATATATATATATATATATATATATATATAATACATTTTTTTATTCTATTTTTTTTTATTTTGTATATATCTTTCATCCCTGTTGCTTCTTTATATATTGTATCTTTTATCTTGTGTGTTTATTTGTATCTTCAAGTTGTAAGGCGCTACTACGACAACAAATTTCCCCTTGGGGATTAATAAAGTATCTATCTATCTATCTATCCATCCATCCATCCATCCATCCATCCAATCCATGGGCCTCAAACTCACGGCCCATGGATTCAAAATATCGTCCCGTGGGCCTCAATTGGCCCGTAGGACGATATTTTGTGACCCCCCCCCCTTGACATTACATTACATTTCATTTAGCTGACGCTTCTATCCAAAGCGACTTACAATAAGTGCATTCGACCAAGAGTACAAACTCAGAACAACAAGAACAATCAAGAAAGTACAATTTCTTCAACAAAGTTAAAAAAAGGAAAGTGGATGATGAACAGAGACGGTTTCAAGATAGATGGACATTGCAGTATTTCTTTGTGTAGTTTAATGGAAATGCCACTTGCTTCATATGCAAAGAAAAATTATCCGTTTTAAAGGAATATAATCTCAAGCATCATTACTCACAAACACGGAGAACAGTATGAGAAGTACCTTGGAGATGAGAGGAAAAAACGAGCCACCCAGCTTCAGAAAGGACTCGCGTCTCATTAAAGTATTTTTCATAAGGCCAAGAAGGAAGGCGATGCTGCAGGTGAGGAAAGTTATGTGGTGAGTTAATCGCCAAAGCAGGAAAGCCGTTCACCGAAGGCCAGTTTCTGAAGGATTGCATGTTGCATGTCGCTGATATTCTGTGTCCAGAAAAGAAGAGCTTGTTAGCAATAACTCTCTATCGGCAAACACATTGGCAGAGCGGATTAACGAGCTGCCGAGTGACATCTATGATCAGTTACGTGGAAAAGCCTGAGGTTTCACTGTGCTCGACAAAAGCACAGACAAAACCAACAATGCTCAGCTAGCCATATTCATCAGGGGTATTAATGAGCAATTCGAAGTGACGGAAGAATTGCTGAGTTTGTGTCCAATGCGCGGTCGCACCACAGCCAAGGACATATTTCAGGAGCTGTGCGGCGCGATTGAGCGAGTTGGTTTACCTGGAACAGACTGGTGGCATTACCACGGATGGAGCCCCTTCTATGACAGGACCGACCTGGTAGTGCTGGTCCAAAGAAAGTTAGAGGAGGAAAATGTCGATCCAGCAGTTGTTCTGCATTGCATTATACACCAGCAGGCACTGTGCAGTAAATGCTTGAAATATGAACACGTCATGCCTGTTGTCCTGAAATGTATCAACTACATCAGGTTCAGGAGTTTACAGCACCGCCAGATCAGGGCCTTTTTAGAAGAAGTTGAGTCAACATATGGTGATGTACTTTATTTTACTGAGGTCCGCTGGCTCAGCAGGGGAAATGTCCTGAAGAGATGTGTTGAGTTAAGAGCATAAGTGAAGAAATTCATGGAAGATGGCAGAATGGATGTTTCTGAACTTGATGATCCAAGATGGGTTATGGACCTTGCTTTCCTAGTGGACATAACACAGGAGCTGAACATCCTTAACCTGAAGCTCCAGGGCCCTGGTCAGCTAATCACAGCAACTTATGAAAATGTGAAAGCCTTCTCCCCGAAACGAAAATTGTACAAAAAATCTCAGCCACTAAAACACATGCAGATCTCTTGTGGATAAGGGCACAGCCTTCAGTGGTGATGAATATGCCTCTGCTATTGAAAACCTACTGCAGGAGTTTGATCAGCGTTTTGCTGACTTCAAGGCAAGCCGTGACACTTTCCAGCTGTTTACAGACCCCTTCTCAGGATGTGGAGAGAGTCCCGAGAATGTTGCAAATGGAACTTATTGACTTGCAGTGCAACAGTGATCTAAAAGCTAAATTCAGAGGCACAAGGACAACCAGACATGACGGACCATTTATGAGAGAATTGCCTCCATCTTTCCCTGAGCTGACAAAAGTGTTCAGTCGGGTAATGTGCCTTTTTAGAAGCACATATCTGTGAGAAACTTTTCTCGACTATGAACTTTAATAAATGCAAGTACAGGTCCAGGCTTAGTGATGCCCATCTTGAAGCTGTACTCAGGGTTTCCACTGTGACCTCGATCAGGGTCAATGTGGCTCAGCTGTGTGAGCAGAAGCGCTGCAAGGTGTCTAGCAAGAAATAAAGTACAAATGTATTCAGGGTAGGGCTTTGCAGTATACCAGTTTCAGTTTTCCATACGGTATGAATTTTGTATATACCGTCATACCGGTGGCAGCTCTTTGGCAGACAACAACATTTAATGTCGACAGCATGAAGTTGGGGCGCAGCGGACGGAGCTACTTATGTCTCAGGGATAGAACTTGACTCATGGTTTGAAAGAAATCACATTACTCTTCTTGTGCAGGAAGAAGTCTCTTCCTGTGCGACTGAGTGGGCGGGCTTTACCCAGCATACATTTTGGCGATGTAATTTCTTTCAAACCATGAGTCAAGTTATATCCCTGAGACGTAATTAGCTCAGACCGCTGTACACACAGCTGTGACTGTAAACATTAAATGTTGCTGCATCCCGAAGAATGACAATAGTTGTCACGGCTATGCATGCGCCACTAGTATGAAGGGATATGAAATAACTGCTGGTCATCCTCTGGTATGTATCTGTGTGCTGGGATTCGGGAGCTTCTGTTGGGGGGGGGTTGTTTCCGGGTTGGCGGTTCCGGGTTCTTAATTATGTTTTAATTTGATTTATTTTACAGCATGTGGACCGCTGCCTTGGTCTTTCCTCTCTTTTGCTTATTTATTGTTTTCTTTATTTGTTTATTTGTGTTGCCGGTCATACACCTGTGAGTGTGAACTCCTTCGGCTTGTCAACCCAGCTGCCACTGGCGATATATGCTCGCCTCGAATAAAACGAGAGCTGCATAAAGAACCTTGACTCGGTGTGTATGTGTGTTACCTTCACCGTACCTGGACCGAGTAATTGCAGCAAAGGGGGGTGCTACACTAACACAACCTATGTACCAATGTACAAACAGCTGCTGGCCAGTTGCGAGCGAGAGCGAGTGGTGAATAACGACGGCGGCGGGTACTTTTCGGCGTCAATAAATGAATGTGTTTATTCAGAAAAAAATACTGTGATATACCGTGAAACCGCCAGAATCTTACAAAATACCGTGATATGAATTTCTGGCCATACCGCACAGCCCTAATTCAGGGATTGCATTTGTTGGTTCGGTGCAACGTTTCAATAAGTTATTTTAAAAAATCAAATATGTTTACACTGTTAAAAGCTAATATAAAAATGTATAGAAACGGCTGGTTACCTTTTTTTGTTAAGTATGACGAAACTATGTTATTAATGTAAAAGTAAATAAATGAGGGAACTTTCAAAAATATTGCACTTTCTGTGTGGCCCTGCTATGAGATCACAATACCAGCGGTGGCCCCAAGCCAAATTTGGATCTAATCCATCCAAAGTTGAATGAATGTCTTCTCTTCTAATCAGACCAGACGAAAGGTGATGACACGTTTTTTATTCACCTGAGGAAGACAGTCCTTCAGCAAAAGACCTTTTGTGTTCTGCTCCTGCAACTGTAGACAAACATATTGTATTGTATACTGATAATATATTTTTTTCATATTTGTGTTCCATACAGACGTGATGGTTCTGGGAGTACCCATCTCATCTCACCAACAAACGCTTCAATCATACTTTCAGGATAAGTTCTTGTGTGTACAAGAGGCGTGGCTGGAGAAGAAGGATGAGCGTCGTCTGGATGCTATCTACACAGAGCTGTACATCACAGCAGGGGCTGACATACACATCAACACTCAGCATGAGGTCAGGCAGGTTGAGGCGATGAGGGTGAAGCCAGCAGATGAAGAGAAATCAATTCAACCCAGAGACATGTTCAAACCCCCGTCTGGAGAATACAGAGCCATAAGAACAGTACTGACCAATGGAATCGCAGGAATTGGAAAAACATTTCTTGTGCGCAAGTTTGTGTGGGACTGGGCTGAAAAACAAACCAATCAAGATGTGCATCTCATTTTCCCCTTCACCTTCCGCCAGCTGAATTTATGGAAGGGAGAAAAGTTGTGTTTGGCAGATCTCATTCATGAATGTATCAGGGAGACCAAAGGCATCAAGAGAGAAGATCTTAATGAAATCTTCACAACTCTGCAGTCATCACCAAACACCAACTACGACAAGAGTGTCTTCAAACTTCTGTTTGTTTTGGATGGACTGGATGAGAGCCGCCTTCGTCTGGACTGCTCTACCAGTGAAAGCCCGGCTGTTACCTTTGATGTGACCAAGCCGATCCCAGTGGATGTGCTGCTGACGAACCTCATCAGAGGGAACCTGCTTCCCTCTGCTCGCCTCTGGATAACCACACGACCTGCAGCAGCCAATCAGATCCATCCTGACTGTGTTGACATGGTGACAGAGGTCAGAGGGTTCACTGACCCACAGAAGGAGGAGTACTTCAGGAAGAGGTTCAGAGATGAGGAGGCCAGCAGGATCATCTCCCACATCAAGACCTCACGAAGCCTCCACATCATGTGCCACATCCCAGTCTTCTGCTGGATCACTGCTACAGTTCTGAAGGGTGTGAAGACCAGAAAGGGAGGAGAGCTGCCCAAGACCCTGACTGAGATGTATGCAGCATTCCTGGTGTTTCAGATCCATCAGACAAAAGAGAAGAAGTATGACCAAAAGAAGTTCAATCAGTACATTAAGTCATTAGCCAAACTGTCTTTTCACCAGCTGGAAGAGGGCAACCTGATCTTCTATGAGAAAGATCTCAAAGAGAGTGGCATTGACGTCAGTGAAGCCTCAGTGTGCTCAGGAGTGTTCACAGAGATCTTCAAAGAGGAACATGGGAAGAAGAATGAAGACAAGATGTTTAGCTTTGTCCATCTGAGTGTTCAGGAGTTTCTGGCAGCATTCTACGTAAGAATGAAACTCGTTAACAGAAACAAGAATGTGATGTTGGAGCCAGGGCAAACTTGTGTGGACAATTTGCGAATGGTTTTCAGAACAACATCTACAACAGAGGTCCACAGGTTTGCTATTGACAAGGCCTTGAAGAGTCCAAACGGACACCTGGACCTGTTCCTCCGATTCCTCCTGGGTCTTTCACTGGAGACCAATCAGAATCATCTACAAGGCCTACTGAAAAAGAGAAGTAGCTCACAGACCAATCAGGAAACAGTCCAGTACATCAAGGAGAAGATCAGTGAGAATGTGTCTCCAGAGAAAAGCATCAATCTGTTCCACTGTCTGAATGAACTGAATGATGGTTCTCTAGTGGAGGAGATCCAACAGTCCCTGAGTTCAGGACGTCTCTCCACAGATGAACTGTCTCCTGCTCAGTGGTCAGCTCTGGTCTTCATCTTACTGTCATCAGAAGATCTGGAGGTGTTTGACCTGAAGAAATACTCCGCTTCAGAGGAGGCTCTTCTGAGGCTGCTGCCAGTGGTCAAAGCCTCCAACAAAGCTCTGTAAGTACCCAGAGACCTGTAGGTAATCGCTTCATCACACGAGTAGAGTAGTTCTCAACTAATGAACGTCTTCTGTTGAGAGATTTAGTAAACTAGTTGATTAGTTGAACAAATAATCTTCAGTTTCATTGCAACTCCACACATTAATGCATATATGAAATTAAAAAAATGTCACTTTGTGGTTTATTTAAGACTAAAATTGATTCGGGATTGACATCCATTAATTGCTGTTAAATTCCAGTAATAGACACAATGAAAGGCAAAAATCATCTCGGCACCTCGATTGTTCAATTTATAAACCACGAACAGTACTGCCTGCCTAAATATAATTGTACGTTATATCAAATGTAGATATAAATGTGTTTACACATGTGCTGTACATGTTTTAGGTTGAGTGGCTGTAACCTCTCAGAGAGAATCTGTGAAGCTCTGTCCTCAGTCCTCAGCTCCCAGTCCTCTAGTCTGAGAGAGCTGGACCTGAGTAACAACGACCTGCAGGATTCAGGAGTGAAGCTGCTGTCTGCTGGACTGGAGAGTCCACACTGTCATCTGGAGATTCTCAGGTCAGGATTCATCTTCTGTTTCACTGTTTAGATCAGGGGTGTCAAACTCATTTGATTTAAGGGGCCACATACTGCCCATTTTGATCTCAAGTGGGACCAGTAAAATCATAGCATAATAACACATACATAATGACAATATTTCTCTGTGTTTAAATCATTGGTGAAGGTTTTTGGATGATAAACCCTATTTTAAGGACCTGTATGAGGCTAAAGCTTTACGCTGGTGATAGTTTACAAGTTTAATGGATGTATTTTGACTAGTGCTGTCATATTAGCGCGTTATTAACGGCGTTAACGCAAACCAATTTTAACGGCGTCAATTTTATTAACGGCGTTAACACATTTTAATTTTTCAATTTTTTATTTTACGCGAGCACCACGCCGGATGTAGCTCAACCGGAAGCAAAACAATAGGCACGCCGTTCGGGCTTGGAAGCTAGGCTAACGTTACGGTTTGAAATGAATGAATGGTGAGCGCGATACGGCAAAATGAATGATATTCAGTGAACTGCGAACAGGTGCGCGTGCCAGAAGGGAGCGCGAGTGAACACATTGAACACAGCAGGAGAGAACGCAACGTTAGCCAGCTAGCTAAAGCTCCGGTGGGAAATGATTAGCTTAAGCCGTGTTCACACCGGACGCGCCGCGTCCGGTGTGAACACGGCATAACGCTACCGTTTTTGAGGAGGTAGATTTTGAGGAGAGGGGACTGACAAGGCAGAAGGTAAAGTGGTCCACCGTTCTATCAATAAGCAGACCTGCCAACCTGTACGCAATTTGCGTAGTGGATACGCATTTTGACGTCAAAGTACGCTGGTAAAAATTAGTCTAAAATTAATTTTAGACTAATTGACCAGCACACATTACTGTACTTTTCGGGTTACAAGCCGCTCCTACGGCTGATCAGTGTCCCCGCTGTAGCAAGCTAGTAGCGCTGCTAGCTAGCGCTGCTAGTAGCGCTGCTAGCTAGCGCTTCTGCTGCTACCGGCCACTGCTGCTGCTACTGCCCGCTGCTGCTGCTGCTGCCCGCGTCCCCTCTACCCAAGTCGGGTGTCGAGCCTGGTCCCGCTACCTTCGGTGGTTTTCAGGGAGCTAGCGGAAGTTAGCGGGGAAGTGACGGAGCGCTAGCAGGAGCCCCAGCTGGCTACAGCGGGGAGCTGTCGGGGACACTGACCGAAGGTAGTAGCGACGTATAACCCGAAAAGTACGGTATATGCACACATATAACATATGTTACACACGGCACCAGAGTCTTCAGTTAGTGTGTTCCATATTTATTTATTGTGCTCATTTCTTCTTGTCTTCTCTGTAAATACACAACAATAGAGTCCAAATCAATATATACAAGTATCTGGACGATCTTTCACTGCTCTAACTTGTTGGTTTTAGAGACCAGAGTTACATTAACTGTGAACACATAACCTCAACAAAATATATATAGCCTAACAAAGTGCTGTGGTATATCTGTCACGGGATTGGGAATGACGCTGAACTGACACTACACTGCCGCGAAAACTACTAGCGCGCGATTAGCATCCGTGGCTAATCGTAGTTAGCTTTCTCCCGTTTCAATACTAAAACACTTACTAAACCACTAAAACAACTACTAAACATCAAACCATGGCACGGCAAAAGTGACCGAACTCAACACACATATACATGGCGCTTGTGGACCTTGTCTCACCTGTAAACACACAACAATAGAGTCCAAATCAATATATACAAGTATCTGGACGATCTTTCACTGCTCTAACTTGTTGGTTTTAGAGACCAGAGTTACAGCGCAGTCATGACAAACACCCGCTACTGCCACCTATTGGTGAAAACGAGTATCGTCCTGCAGCCACTGCAGATGAGAACAGGCGAGTCCACAAGTCACACAAACCATTTTAAATTATAATAACGAGAAATTAATGCTGTTGGGGGGGCAAGGTAACACAATATAATACAATAACACTTCTGAAACAATATTAGCCCTTAAAATGTCCAGGGTGCCACACAATGCAATATAATGCGTGACGAGTATTTAATGACTTATCAATATATAGGTTATATATCAAGGTTGGCAGGTCTGAATAAGGCTAAACTAGAAGTTAACACCAATACAAACATTATGTTTGCAGAATGAGTGTGTTAGGGGAGAAGGATGCAGCCATTGTTAAACAGCTGGATTGAAATGCAGCTGGAACTGGTCGTGGCTAAAACTGGAAGGCAAGGTCTCAATAAAAGGGCAAGAGGTGTCCTTTCATCTAGGAGATGTATTCTCCAAAATCAACAGGCAGGGATTCGCCAGATGCATTCTCTGCATCAAAGATATAAATGATGCTAACAAAGGCAGCCATGCTCTCCCTTACCACATTGTGCCTCATATACTGTAAATGTTAGACCAGTGGAACAGGAACATGCCCCCGGACCCTCCTAGAGGGGTAATATCCTTCTCACCTTTTTCACCCCTGACCCGTTTTCATGCCTGGTGCACTCTATAATTTTATTTTGTAAACCCTTGTTTACCTGAAATGTGCAGTGATTTTATTTTGTACCGCCCTGTTTGGCAGTTGTTTTTCAATAAAATAAAGCAAGCCAATCCACTTTTTCATGTTGATAAGAGCATTAAAATGCAAAAAAAAAATGCGATTAATTGCGATTAATCGCGAGTTAACTATGACATAAATGCAATTAATCGCGATTAAATATTTTAATCGCTTGACAGCACTAATTTTGACCCAAAGGAAGAAAATAAAGGAGTCATTTCACCAGCAGTAAGTTTTATGCGACTTCATATACGTGGATCCGTTATGCCGTGTTCACACCGGACGCGGCGCGAATTTTCGCGCCGCGTTCACCGCGGAAGTTTAGTCGCGCGAGTGAAACGAGGGTGTTCACACCAAACTCGAAACATCGCGCCGCGAAAGGGGCGTGGCTTATCTCAGTCGCTTGTCTCTGTGAAAGAAGCTTTCATTTCCGCTATCGACCATGGAATAAATAACCACTAGTTTTGCTTTATACTTGTTGTGGAAGTTCCAAACATGTCGGAACATGAAACGCCCTCGTGTTTGGGTTCATAACACCATCCGTAGCCGCACATAGCTCGGTGAATTTCTCCGACTCCTCCAGAAAATGCGTCTGGCTTCTCCGTAAAACGGATACCGATTCTGCCATCCACCATGGAATTAACCACTAGTTCTGCTTTATACTTGTTGTGTAAACTCCACATGTGTCGGAACATCAAACTCCGTGGTGTCTGGGTTCATAATATTATCCGTAGTCCCACAACAGTGTCTGAATGACGGCCGCTGCCAGCGCTGGTTCTGGCGAAGCAGCAGCAGTTTCATTCGGGACCGGCAAGACGGCGGTGGTGACAGGCGGAGCTTCTCAACGCTGATTCTCAACGCTGATTGGCTGCCGCAACTTTGCGTCACGCGAATTCTCCGCTGGAGTTGGGAGAATTGAACTCACGCGAATTCGCGCCGCGTCCTTCGCTCTGTTCGCCCCTCGTCAAACGCTCTGTTCGCGCCGCCTCAAACGCGTCTATCGCGCCGCCCCGCGAAAAAATCGCCGATTCGCGGGGCGGCGCGTCTGTGGATTGACTTTGCATGTAATCTGGTCGCGCCGCAAATTCGCGCCGCGTCCGGTGTGAACACGGCATTACACTGTTCCTTTCACGGTGCAAAGTGACTGAAAGAGGAGATGAAAGTAAATGTAATATAATTGTTCATAATGTTTCTCCAGGCTGTCAGGCTGTCTGGTCACAGAGGAAGGCTCTTCTTCTCTGGCTTCAGCTCTGAGATCCAACCCCTCCCATCTGAGAGAGCTGGACCTGAGCTACAATCATCCAGGAGTCTCAGGACGGAAGCTGCTGTCTGCTGGACTGGAGGATCCACACTGGAGACTGGACACTCTCAGGTATGAAAAGTCTGTTGGTTCAGTCTGATAACAGTGAAGACAGTAGCTGATGTTCTGAGAGTCCCTGTCCCCACTGAGACATCAGACCAGGATCTGGTGCTGATCTTTCACTGACGTCTATGACACACGTTCTTTTTGACAAATATGGTGTCAAAGTGGTTATAGAACATTTTACAAACTAATACACTTTTTTTTTTTTTACCTTGAAAACAGCAGTTTTCTAAATAATGTCCGCTCAGAGTCCCTTTAGTTTCTGTTTTGGAGCTCTCATCACCTTCAGAGAATCTATGGATTCTTTAACCAATTCTTAATGTAGCTGCCCTGCGCCTATTATCGGACGCGAAAATCTTCAACATTTTTTTTTAACGTCTCCTTAATTATCTCCAGAACCACAGCGTTGTTTAACTTAATTTAAAGTGCTTAAAATACCGCAACCCTTGTGAGAACATAAATATGTTGCAGAAAATAATTAAAGTAACCGTTAAATTTGAGTATTTACGTAATTTCCAAAGACCCTACGTCACATACCGCGGTGGCCAAAACGGTTTCACAAGATCCTTCATAAGTACCCCTTACAACGTCGGATTTCACTAACAAACACACCTACGTAACCGTACAGGCTTGTGGGATTCTAACAAAGCAATCCGTAGGCTTACGAACCACCTAGAAGTACCTGAAAGAACACAAAACGGCAAAGAGTTGTAAAAAAATGGATGTTCATAGTTATGATCAAAATATGGTATAAAAGTAATTTTATTGAAAATATACATTTTTTTCACAAACAAATTCTGAAAAAAATGATATAAAATAATACAAGTAATATAACTAAATGGGGTTCATACGACTACTTGAACACGGGGAACAAAAAAAGAGAAGTAAAAAAAGAACCAAATATGGGCCTACGGTTTTCAAAAGATTAAATGTCTTAAATTTGTTTTTAAAACTAACATCCATAAAATGTCTGAACAGAACAGAAGCAGCTTCCCGAGGAGCCTTTTGAGTCTTTTAGCATCAGCTGCCTTCACCCTGCTGCTCCAGCACACTACAGAGTACAAGATGACGCTGGCCAACCGGATTGATCCACTAAATCTGATGCTGGTTCTGATTGATCCACTAAATCTGATGCTGGTTCTGATTGATCCACTAAATCTGATGCTGGTTCTGATTTTATCCACTAAATGCTGGTTCTGATTCTATGGGACAGAAGGCGTTGCACCTTGTAAAGCTGAATCCAAGATAAAAATCTTTATCAAAATAATCTCAGAGTGCCACAGAGCCAATATATAGTAAAACCAATAAAAACATAGTTAAAGCAACCCATATTTTTTTTTATAGCTGACAATGAATTAACACAAGGTAAAAAAAATGCCTTCCTGAATAAAAAGGTCTTTAGGCCAGTCTTAATCTTTTGAGCCCAGAGTCCCCCCCTAGGGGGGGAAACGCCCTTCTAGAGTTCTTAGTGAGGTATGTTCAAGTAGTTGTATGAAGCCAAATGAGTTCTAATAGTTGTGTTATTTTATATAATTTTTTTCAGAATTGATTTGTGAAAAAAAAAGTATATTTAAAAAAAAAAAATTGTATAACATATTTTGAACATAACTATGAACATCCAGCATGATATGAGCAAGATTTCCCCAAAATGCCTTCTCGAGCCGCCTCTGAGTTGTTCCAGATGCTTCAAGGCCTAAACAACAACCTACAGAGTTGTAAGACCCCTCTTTGTAAAGATAATGACCTAAAGAATCGGAATCTGACCTAAATAATCTGCAACAATCACAATAAAACAAACCCTTGGCTTGTTACAAAGGAGTTTCGATCGGTTCAACAATGGAAGAGTTATAACCTTTATGTCTAAAATTGCTCGGATTGGTGCATGCTGGGTATTATTCTTTGCATAAATTACTGCTTAAGACGTGTGACGCGTTCTAAGAAACCTCATTTTGGATTTTCATTTGGATTTTCCAGGTACTAATATACTACACATAAGGATCTATCATACTCTATTAGATTCATACAAGCTCGTAGGGTTACGGAGAAGTGTCTTTTATTGAAATCAGGTTTGTAAAGTGTACTTATTAACGATCTAGTAAAACGTTATGGCCGCCGGGAAATGACGCAGCGGTTACAGGGTTAATGTAATTACATAAACTTAACGGTAAGTTACATTTTTTCCTTTCGGCTATAACTCTTCCCACAAGGCTTTACTCTAATTCAGCAATTTAAATTAAGTTAATCAACGTTGTGGTTCTGAAGATCCTTTAGGAAACGTCACTTGACTTATTTTATAATTTCCTTGTCCAATAATGGGCACCGCGAGGCGCGGGGCTAAGAGTTCAGTGTCGGTGTTGCCCTTAGGTCATATATGTCAAACTCAAGGCCCGCGGGCCAAATCCAGCTCACAGTGGAATTATCTTTGGCCCGCAGGATAATATGTAATTACTATTAGTGCTGGCCTGCCAGCCGGTCCACAGACGTAACAACTGTTGTTGCTCTACAGGAGGGAGCAACATTTATTTTTCACAGCTATGTCATGGTTATAACTTCAATCATGGTTCAAACTTTATTCGTGGTTTTAAATGTATAACAACAATTGATAACTAACGCTCTTTAACAGGGTTAAACACCACAACACAACACTTTGTGACACTAACAATTGTACATTTATAAAATTACACCGCCGAACTGCATTCTGAGACAGGCCAGTTGCAGCAAGTTGGGCGGCGAACAGCTGTTTGTGTGGCGTGTCTTCCGGTCTGTCTCTTCCTGTTTTTTGTGTGTGAGCTTTAGCCAGCACGCAGTTCGGCGGTGTAATTTTATAAATGTACAATTATTAGTGTTACAAATTGTTTATGTGTCACATAAAGTGTCACATAAGTGTTGTGTCGTGGTGTTTTACCTGTTAACCCTCTGGGGGCGGCGCCCGCGTCGAAACGTTAAACCAGGTGTTTAAATTTTTAATAAAATGATATCATCACAATAATACGTCACAGAGATATGGTTTCAAATCTGGCGGATATGGTTTCCACTTCCACTTCTGAGCATCTAAACATGGACATGTATGAGGCGTGCAAAGCTTCACTGTGAGTCAGAAGATGCCAAGCAAAGAGTCCTGAGCAAAGCTATATTGGAGGGGACTGACGGCGCAGCTTCAGAGCCTGAAGGATTCACTAACAAGGAGCTAGCCGGAGCTAACGGGCCAGATAGCTGGCTACAGCGTTTCTGTGAGACTGAACGGTGAGTAATCAATTGTTGTCCCTATCACCGTTAACTTTCTCACAGTGAACATAGTACGACCAGTAGTGCTGGACCTCCATTATGTGTTTGTAAGACCGTAAATAACGTGTTTGTTGACAATAGCTTCGTAGCGTTAGTACGTCACTACATAGTGCCGTGTTGGATGTTATCTTCAGTGTCTATGACTGAACGGTGCATAATCAACTTGTTTCTATCACCGTTAACCTTCTTACAGTGAACTTAGTAAGCCTAGTAGTGCTGGATCTCCGTTAATCGTTACTACTGTAGTGTTTATGTCACGTTAGGTGCTGCTAACACGGCGCGAGCTAACGAGAGCTAACGGAGATAGCTGACTACAGCTATGAACGGTGGATAATCAACTGTTGTCTCTATCACGTTAACTTTCTTTCAGTGAACTCATACTGACTGTATTAATGTATTTTACAGTGGATTCAGAGCTGTGAGGGTCCAGAGGACAACATGCAGCATCGCTGCAGCAGCCTCCCTGTCCGTCTGCCTGCCAACACATCACCTAGCAGGCCGCAAAGCCAGCCACAGCTCATCATCCCCACCATATGATAATACATTTGGTTTTAGACATTAAATTACATGTGTCTACCATGTTATTCATACATTCCACTGCTTTTGTGAACATAAGACCTTTGGTAAACCAATTTCCATCACCAAAACCGCTATCCCACCTGAGTAAAGTTATGTTTTCACAACAAATATGAAACATTTCCTAAATCAAAATTCCATTTTTCAGCTTTAGTCATATTTTCATATTTACACTTGTGCCTTTGGGACAATGGTGCCTCATTATATAGATGGCTGAGATTGTTCTGTAATTTTTGATACACAACACATTATGTATCATATGCTAGTGACTTTAAAAAGGGGAATTTAAAAAGTATGTAAAATCGAGAAAAATCAAGAAATTGACCCCCAGACCCCAGAGTGTTAAAGAGCGTTAGTTGTGGGTTATTAATTGTGACTAAATGACTAAAGTTATAACATGACTAAACGTATAATCATGACACATAAGTAGCTCCGACTGCTACGCTCTCAGCGTTGAGCTGTAAAACATAAATGTTGCTGCCTGCCGTTGTAACGGCTATGCACGGCTCGCTGACCACACCGCTGATTAGTTGGCCGGCGCCGTCAATGAATCAATGTGTTTACTCTAAATAAAAATACTGTGAAACTGTTCTCCTTGATGAAGATGAACAAAACATCTCACAGGAGAGTCGTCTTACTGATGAACACCTCCACTCAATCCTGAGCATTTTTTTTCTTGTACCACAGGCTATGTTTGGTTTTTCTTTGGAGGAAATTATGTTTTGGCTGTTGTTGGCCTGGAAAAGCTGCAGATAGAGCCATAAGAAATTTATGTAACTGATTTTTCATTTATTTATTGTTTAATGTGGTTTGTATAGGCAATAACTTAAGCTTTGTTAGTTCCAGGTTCAATATGTGCAATAAGTTAATTTCAATAAGTTTTGCAATAAACATTGAACCAGTCCGGCCCTCGACTTGTACCAATTTTTTTATTTTGGCCCACTGTGTATTTGAGTTTGACACCCCTGACTTAGGTGGTCAGGGAGAGTGTTCCTTATTTGTTTCCTTTTTTACAGTTTGAGTATGAAATGTGTTTTATGATTGCAGCTGTTTGTCTGAATGAAGGTTTATGAAGATCACTGATGATGAAGCTTTACTCTGACTCTGCTTCTTCCTCCAGGGTTGAACCTGCTGGAGATCAGTGGCTGAAAGCTGGTCTGAGGAAATGTGAGTGTTCACTTTGATTCATGGAATCTCAAATAAAGCCGTCAGCTGTGTTCAATGACAAACTGCTGCTGTTTCCTGTCTCGTTCTCTCAGATTCCTGTGAACTCACAATCGACACAAACACAGTGAACAAACACCTGAAACTGTCTGACAACAACAGGAAGGTGACGCATGTGGAGGAGGAGCAGACATATCCTGATCATCCAGACAGGTTTCAGGTCCTGGTTCAGCTGCTGTGTAGAACTGGTCTGACTGGTCGCTGTTACTGGGAGGTCGAGTGGAGAGGAGACGTCAATATAGCAGTGAGCTACAGAGGAATCAGGAGGAGAGGAGACAGTAGAGACTGTTGGTTTGGAATCAACGATCAGTCCTGGAGTCTGTACTGCTCTGATAATGGTTACTATGTCTGGCACAATAACAGCCATGAAGTCATCTCCTCCTCCCCCTCCTCCTTCTCCCCCTCTGGTAGAGTAGCAGTGTATGTGGACTGTCCTGCTGGCTCTCTGTCCTTCTACAGAGTCTCCTCTGACACACTGATCCACCTCCACACCTTCAGCACCACATTCACTGAACCTCTGTATCCTGGGTTCAGGTTTGGGTTTATGTCCAGTTCTGCTTCCTCAGTGTCTCTGTGTTCTCTGGAGGTTTAAGAGTCTCCTCCTCTGTAAACACTCACACTGCTGACAAACACATTCAGATTCATAAAACAAAATATCATCAAATAAATCAGTTTTATTTATTATGACAAACATAAACCTTTATTGATGCCTTGGTGAAATTCAGAAATGAATACTTTGATACTTTTACTTACATTTTGAATGCAGGACTTTAACTTGTGAGTATTTCTACACTGGGTTTTACTACTTTAACTTAAAGATCCGTTGGAGGCTTTTGGATGAATGAATATAATATTAATAAGTATGTTTTCATCATCACTTGAGGATAATAATCGTTGTGCTTCGTTCCTCTAGAATGAGCTCTATAAATCTACATACAGTAGTCAGCATGTTTCTACAGGAGCTCAGAGAGGACAAACCAAAGAACTGCACCGCTCTTTCTTTTAAGTACCTTTCTGTATTTGTGTTTCTTGATTTTTTAAATTTTGTATAGGTATAAGATGTTCTCTTATGTTGACGTCACGCACCAACACATCAAAGTACATTCCTGCTCTGGGTTTTCTCTGATGGGTCTGTTGTTCCTGGTCTGTTTGTAACTTTCTTCATTTCATATTTCTTGGAACCTTGTAACGTCTCCCTCGAAAAAGAGATTTGAATCTGACGGCATGTAAAGATTTTAAAAGACAAATGTTTGAGTCGTCTGCAGCTGTTAAAAAACACATGAATAAAGGAAATGATGAGATCTCTGGTGGCTTTCTGTCGATCACATTTCATGTATAAAAACACATTTTGAGCAAGAAAGAATATTTACAGGTTGAGAAAAAGGTTCAAAGGTGCGATGCAGGGGTCCTTGTGGCAGACTCTTCTCCTGTGAAGAGGCCCGCTGCACTGGACGAGGGGAGGTATGGGGGCGGCCCCGCAGGATGGATATATACATATAAAATCACATATGATTAGAAGAAGGTGAATGAGGTTTTTCTTTTTATTGTCACCGCACGACTGAAGTCAAGCAAATGTTTTCAACACGTAGTTTTTACTTTAGTTTATTCTCCGTGAAAGCGGTTGTTAAAGATAAAACGGACCCGCTGGTTGAAACACTGAATGAAGCAGCTTGGTGTTAAACATCTGTGTTCCTCTGACGTCCAGAATGTAAAATGTAGTGTTGAAGTCAACCAACATCTCAAAAGTGTGGCGTCACTGACAGGCGACCAAATGAAGCGCACCCTGACTGGGATTCAGCCCACCGGTTCCTCAGGGCTCGATAAGTGCTGCTAACAGTTTGGCTAACACTCAACAACATAGATAACACAGGGCAAGTCCATCTTTTAGACATTTAATGCAGAAAAGTTACATATCGTACCTGTAAGTAGGAATCAAGCTTGTCGTGTGTGAGCTGGTTTTTAATATACTTGAAAAAGCAGCTTCACTCTGTGATGATACAGATTCATTTGGAGTGTCTTGTTTTTAACCTGTGAGCTCGACTCTACTGTCTGCTGTCCTCCAAGAAAACACTGCAAACCAATTTAAAAAAAGAATCCCTCCACTTCATTGCAAAAAGCTTCACAACAGAAATCCGACTCGACGTCTCGACCGTGTAAAGCGGTTCATTCTGCAGCACAAGGCCGCCCTCTAGAGGCAGGGACAGAACATTCAGAATCTAAAGGATGAGGAGAACATCTATCAGTTTTAAATCATCTAAAACATGTCACTTATTCACATGACGGTCTTGGAGCTCTCCTGCGGCGAGGGAGGACCTCACAGGTGTCGGGGTCGTGCCTTCCAGGCGCTACTCGGGGACCACTTCCCCGATCCACTTGAGGTAGGGCGGGTTGCCCTGGTCGATGGGGAGGCTGATGACCTCGGCCACCTCGTAGGGATGGTGAGAGCTGGAGAGGACAGACAGCGGGAACAGAGCGTGATGCACGAGTCGCTGACGGAGCAACTTCTTCTCCTCATGAACCTACCGCACGTATTCGGCCAGAGCGGGAACCTTGGAGCTCCTGGTTTTAATCATCTGGAGGGAGAGAAGACGTCGGGGTCAAACACACTTCACCACATGCATAGTTTATATATATATATATAGCAGGGTTCATACACATTCTGACCAGTGGGTTTCATGACTTTTCCATGACTTTAAACCAAATTTCCATCAGCAAACATTTAGTGAAATCTGGGTGTAAACAGTAAAAAGTGAGTAAATGTAGTATTTAAACTAACAATGAGAATACAAAGCATACAGTAAACCTTAAATGACACAAATGAATGAGACAATAGTTTGATTAAAAGAATAAACATTTATATAGATGCCTGTATGTATGCCTGCTTATATTTTGAGCGTCTTTCTTTTAAAAGCATTTTAATTATTTCAAACTCAGCGTAAATGAACATCATGAACACATGAATATAACACATTTAGGTGACTTTTACACAACTTTTGGGGTCTTTTTTGGGGACTTTTCCAGGCCTGGAAATAACCATTTTAAAATGCCATGACTGTTCCAGGTTTTCCATGACCGTAAGAAGATATATATATATATATATATATATATATATATATATATATATATATATATATATATATATTCTTGATTAATAAGCTTAACTATTATGCGTTTCATGATTGGGTTTTGTCACGACCCGGCTCTAACGCCAGGGGCGTCTCTAGGATTTTGACACATCTGGGGCTTAGCCCAGAAGAGTGAAGCAGCGAAACTTTTAGACATAGAAACACTCTCCACATACCCTACAGGTACCTGCTCTTCTGGACTGAATTGAATTGAGGCATTTCATTGTTACCAGTTAATACCAAATAGGCTAGCAATGTTCACAAACTTCCCTCAATAGCCCAGGCACAAAAATGCCCCATTCATCATGTTGAACATCCCAACAGCAACCATTCAGCAACAGTAAACATTGAGATGTTTAATGAACCATGCATCTTGTCATGTACAGTGTTTACATTGTACATTTAATGCTCTTTACATACTCATATGTATTTATTCTTTACATATTCTTTAACATTATTTAACATAACATACTCTTTAACATAATATTTAGACATAAGATGCTAATAATGCTAATAGTGCTCCACCAACACAAACACTTAAAGTAGTGGTTCTCAAACTTTTTCTGTAAATAACATTTTGTGATTCCATCTGTGCTTTTATAAATAACAGAATAAAGAAAATTGCAATCACTTAAAGTTTCAAGTAAATCAGATTGCTCCATCAGACAATTTTTTTAAATGTTTTAATTGCAATCACTTAGAACAATGAACATAAAGTTATATCTGTGCAAAAAAAAATACTAATATTTAGTTACTACTAAATAGCTCATTGTGGAAAACAATTTTTTTTTGCCAAACAAAACCGAATGAGTGCAGACATGTGAGCATCAGATTGCATCACACTGTAAAAAAAAAAAAACTTAAAATATCAAGGCAACATGATGCATTGATTTTTTTAAGTTCTCTCAACTTTTGACTACACTAGTTGGCTTAACTAATATTTTCAAGTTTAGACAAAAGTTCTGCCAACTTAAATGTTCTTGTTCACCTAATTATGATATTCATGTGAGGCTAACAAAAACATCCTCGTTTCAGTGCCATGCATTTCTACCTTCAACAAACACATATATGTGTTGAATACATTTACAATTCTTGATTCATGGAGACCACATTTTTTGGTTACAAATCAATACAATTTTATGTTGCTGTAATTGTATTTAGAGTTCTGCCAACTTAGATTCTCTTGTTCACATAATTATGATATTCTTGTGAGGCGAACAATAAAATTATGGTTTCAATAACATGTATTTCTACCTTCAACAAACACATATATACTAGTTGAATAAACACAATTTCTACTTCAGTGAGATGTTGCTGGATTTGTATTAGTACTCAATAAATATAATAAAAGGGTACACAGTTCAAAGTTAGCTAAAACCTTGTTTATTTCACCCTGGTAAACAGGTTTTGAACAGGAAAAGTACAATTAGGTCAGTCTGGAGTTACGCATCACAGAAATCAACAGCTGTGTCGCCTCAACAACCTCAACATAGTAAATTGTTCCATGAGCATTAACCACAATAAACTAGCCCAGTTAAAAGTTAAACATTGGAATTGTTTAGACAGTAGCAAACATGAATAGGGAATACAATAAACAAAAACATGTACAACATTTCAAACAGTAATATATCAGCACCTCATGTGAACTGGCAACTGACACACATGTTGTGAAAGAAAACTAAACCTACCGGGGCAATAATAGACTGATCTACTAGCATACAATTAGGGCTGCAACAACGAATCGATAAAATCAACAAAAATCGATTATCAAAAGTGTTAGCAACGAATTTCATTATCGATTCGTTGTGTCGCACGATTATTACGCCGGGCAATAAGTCGCGGAGAAAAAAGAAAGAAGAGCAGAGCAACTGACTGCCAGCGTTTCTGAGATTGGAGTGAGACACTGAGAAACGCTTAGAAATAGAAGATCTTTGACGAGTTGAGTTTTGGCCAATCAGCGTTAAAATGTCTCCAGCGTCTCATTTCCCTCAAACTTGTTTTTAATGGATGCTATCACGTTAGCTAGCGTGTTTGGGTTGTGTATTGTCGTAAAGTTACTTTATGTTCCGTTACAGTTCAGTCTTGCTTGTAAAAAAACGTAACGTGATGAAACATGCCGTAACCCCCGGTCTGGTTCAGGTCACCAGTCACTCGTTAACGTTAAACCGGAACACCGGAGGATCTGGATGAAGGTTTTTATTTACTCAAAGTAGAATGAAGCAAATCACGTAGTTGGGCTTAGCCAACAACGTGACGTCGTGGTCATAAGAGACCCAGATATTGATCAGATGATGTGAATGAAAGAGTTTAAGGAAGGTGCAGGTGAAAACAGACGTGAGAGGAGCAGTACAGCTTCCACTGTCCAGTGTTACATACATATTGATAAAGCAGGGTATGTAAAAGCAGCCTCTGCTTCAAGGAGATTAATTACAGTAAAAAGGGCTCACATTTGGCAGATGTAAAGCATACATGTGTATGTTTTTAGTGTTAGTCCATTTTTATTAATCTTTTTTAATTAACAGCTCAGGGATGTTCAAGGAGCAACCTGTTTGTGCTTTCTGAAGAGGTTTTGCACTGTCACTTCTGTTTTTGAATAAAGGGTTGGAAATGAATGCCTTTTTGTTTTTTCATCCGATTCATCGAAAAAATAATCAACCGATTATTAAAATAATCGTTAGTTGCAGCTCTACATACAATGAAATGCATCTACAATGAAATGCAAAGACATACAGATATACGGGTGGAGATATATATATATATATATACACACACACACACACACACACACACACACACACACACACACACACACACACACACACACACACACACACAGTCACAGTCACAGACACACAGTCACACACACACTATTCCAGAGGCAAAGGTGACTTACATGCTTAAACATAAGAACTAACAATGCACTAAAACAGAAAAAGAAAAAGAAAAAAGCTTTAGGTCCCGTCTGGCTTCCCTATAAATATTCAGAGCAAAAGCTTCGTTTTCAGGGAACGTATACGCTGAGAGTATCGAGAGCCAAGCTTGAAAAAGATTGTTTGAATGGCTTCAAAGGTGTACCTCATCTCCTTTGGATACTCAATGTTCATGGCATACAGTAGGCCAAAGAGGTACCCAAAGGCAGTAGAGAGGTCTGGTAGGTCACGAAGCACAATGGTCCCTTCCAACACCAACGCTACATCTCGCACATTTGGTGAGGAGGCAGCGCCATCATCTTCAACGACGGTGAGGATGGCAACAGACACACCTCTGAGCACTCGTTCTTCATTGTCAGTGTCCTGGGGAAAAGCAACACATGCATGATTGAGTGCTAATCTACTCATTTTAACTTTAACTTTAGTACCATTCTACCGGCGAGATTTTAAATGAAACATTTAGAGTACAATGTTTTAAGCTTCGTTTTGGCTGCTCTTACCAACGGAAGCATTCCTCGCATATGATGTTCAAGGACTGTGTAAATTATGAAAATCTGACAATAATTACGTTTTCATTGCTTCATGCTAGGATAAACAGTGTAGTTTTGGCGATGGTTTAAAGTGGTTAAAAGATGGTTTTGGGGCGGCTGTAGCTCAGGGGGATGAGTGGTCGTCCCGCAACCACAAGGTAGCCGATTCGATCCCCAGTCCCCCCATAGCTCACATGTCGAAGTGTCCCTGAGCAAGACACCCAACCCTCAACTGCTGCCCGGGCGCCTCACAGGGCTGCCCACTGCTCCCTATCCAGGGATGGGTCAAATGCAGAGAAGAATTTCCCCAAGGGGATTAATAAAGTGCATGTTTCTTTCTTTTTCCTTTCTTAAAGAAAACATACTTTTTAATCCCGCCGGCAGGTTTTTGGGGTTCAGTAATATTACTTAAGTATATTTCCTACAGTTGTTATTACTTACCAAACACTCCAGGAGAAACTTTGTTGTGTTGTCCCGCACAACAATAGGCAGGCCTCTCAGTGCTGCTGTCTTTCGGTGAGACACAATGTCCGATGTCTTAGGAGAATTCAGTGGAAAACACAAAAGCATCACAATTTGTATAGTATCATAGCGAAGTTACACAAAATCGGACATAATGTATAGCAATGAGGAGGATAAAGCTCAGTTCAGACCTAAGTATCATGCTTAAGAAAAAAAGAAAAAGAAAAAAATCTACAATCTTGCAGGCAATTTTACTTTCTACTTTTAAGAATTAAAAATAATATTTTCAACTAGGGAGAAAGGCTTTGGTGGATTAGGCTCCATAGACTGCTTACAATAGCAAGTGTTAAAACGTTCGAGGTCAAAAGGAAGACCGGCCAACAGGTTAACCGTTGCCTATCCTGAGCTTCAGACACTTCACTCACCTGTTCATCAAGCTTTTCCAGGAGGTCTTCCATCTTCTGACCAAAAGCGCCCTTCCTCGTCCGATAAAGTCTCAGCAGACTAGGGAGATATTTTTCAATCAAAAATTCAATAAAAATCAGACCATGACATTCATTTTTTCCAGTTTGACAGTTTTTTTTACAAACTTTAGGATTGATGGCATACTGGGGTGCAGTGTTGGAGGGGCCTTTAGTTAAGTGGTAGGGCAGGGTATAGTGGAGTTTGCCAATATATCTGTCAACCACTAACAGCAGACCCTGTATGTATTTGGTTATAGTCAATGTAATACAATCGCTTGAGCCCAATTACACACACTACAATAAGCATTATAAGACAATAAATGAGGACAGCCTTACCTCTTCAATGGGGAAAAAAATAAAAAAAACACACAATTCACAACGAAATGTAGAATTTTCATGGACTTTCCCAGTTGTGTGTGTTCTTGAGAGGTGCGATCGTAATGCACCAGGTGTTTTAAATACACATACACAGTTAGTGTAAATACAAGGCCAGTGTGCACCTTTTCCGTGACGAAGACGATGATGTTTCAGAAGAATCTCTTGACTGGAGCTTGCGAATTTGCACTGCATCCAGTCCACCCCTAAAACAAGAGAGACACATATAGAACATTAAGTTTTGCTAAAAGCATTTAAGCTGCAGACTTTGTAATTTGCAAATGTATATAAAACTACCATGATACAGCTTTATTTCACCAATATAACACACATCCCACTGAAGCCAAAACAACCCCATTCATGTTACATCACTGAATAGAATTGGCCTGGTTGAATGTGTCATACAGGGGACGAGGGCATGCAAAAGGAGCAACTGAAAACTGAACAGTAAAATATTTGCCTGCTAGAAAGGATGGCACTGCAGTATTGAGTTAAAGTGATTTATAATTTTCTTATTAAACACAAAACAAACACACCTAATTGTTCTATGACATTTTATATCATATCAAAATGCTCCATTATAATTTACAGAGGTAAAAAAAAAGGTGAGAAGATTATGTTGTTAGAGATTCCTTTTTAGATGCTTTAGAAACAAGAGGTCTTAAAAATCTTTATTTTAATATGTATTTAGCAGCCAAAACAAATAGTACAGGATATTAAACCTTTGTTTCTTTATAATGCATGTAATAATTAACTTGTTTATTTACAGGGCTTGTAGAAAGGCAATAAAGTAAGCATGAATATGAGATTATTTATATTTACAATCCCTCCTTGGCATAATGGAGGTTAGTTTAAGGCTTTCTGCTGGTTACACCTATAGTCTATGGGCCATGTATGGGCATATCTAAGAGTTACAGGCGTCGTCTTTTTGATTCCTCACAGTTCATTTTATTTGTAGGTCCTCAAGTGTCTCAGAGAATAATGCAGCGCACAGCGCGCAGTATCAACGCTGCCGTTCTTGTTCGGAGCTCGCACTTGATCAGCGGAGGCTCGCGCTACTGCGCCGCGCGAGTTTAAACAAAGCCTTACCAGTTCACACCCGCAGCCCCGCAGTCACAAACCCCGGCAATTCTGACGTTAAAGAGGTGCTTCACGGGCCGCTTTACTCAAACAAAGCGACGGATAACACAACAGTGTCGGCGTCAACTGTGACCGGCTCCCCAATTTAAACAAACCTTGATTCGCCATTTTATTAACGCCAAACGGAACGACACTGCCCCATATTTAATGTCGACACGTTATACACAAAACATACACACACATAACGTTGCATACATTAGCGCCTTGAAGAGGCTGTGTAAAAATGGTATAACGTTATACTTACTGGCTTGTACGCCGACTTAATCACCATGGACCGTGTTTATAGTGATAGACAGTATTCAACACGACACTGGGAAAGACTGGCCTGTGCTAAACACATACAATTCAAGTAACGTTAGCTAAACGGCAGAGCTGCCGGGTCCACCAGAGCGCTGGCATATTGAAGCAACTGCATGTCGCCGTAATAGAGGGGTTACGAAGCATTGACTGTGTGTGGAATGCTATGTATAATGTAAGCTAGCTAACAAAGGTAACGCTGGTAGCTAGTTGAACACATTTAATTATTCTCTCGGTTGAAATAGCTCCGTGCACATTACTGAGAACACTGGTTGTCAGGTAAAAAAAAAACACACACACTTACCAAATTAGGGAAACTTCAGGTTGACATGTAGTTGGAGAATCTCCAACTTCATGGGCCAAGTTGAATTAGCGTTCACAAGATGTCCGACCACCACGCTCAGCATCGCCCTCAGTGCCGACTCAAGTGACTCAGAAACCCCGTACATGACCGCAAGGCGCATGCGCGCAGTCGTTACGAAGTTTTCATCAAGAAAAATAAGGCTCCACTCAAAAATGTTTGTTAACCCGTTTTGAAAATACGTATTAGGGCAACGATAGGGAGGAGTTTGCTGGCCTGACAAGTTTTTGTTAGTTGTATATGGCAAAGCTTTGTTTTTGAGTCAGATTAATTTGAAAACGTTTATGAGGTCAACAATTGCGAGTTGTCTTTTTTACAGTGCAGTATTAGTGGAGCAGTGAGCCTCTACACATCTTTTATAAACAGGGTTGTAGATTTGATACAATTCATGTTCAACGTTGATCTGAGATCTGTTTTCTGTTTTGAGACACGCAGCAGCAGAAAGGACGTCACGGAGACTTCTGGCAAAACGCCTAAAAATAAGCGAGTCGCGCATGTGCAAGCGTAACCTGTTAAAGGCGTAAACATTCACCCGAAAGTACAGCATGTCTCCATGTATTTATTAATGACTTAGTTTATGTCCGTGTACTTTGTACTTTTGTAATATGTGAAGCCAGCAGCTCATTGTTGGTAGAAGACACGAGCACTTTGTCTCTTTCACCTGGAGCAGGAGAGCTGCTCTGTGTTCAGAGAGCTGCTCTGTGATCAGAGAGCTGCTCTGTGATCAGAGAGCTGCTCTGTGATCAGAGAGCTGCTCCTCACAGGAGAGCTGCTGTTACATCTTCACCCTGGGAGCGTTTAAAACGCAGATATAGCGGTCTGCTTTTCACGCGACATTTTTCGACGCTCTCTGTCCGCTGCTGGCGTGTGTGCTCAGTGCTCACCTGTGTGTGTGTGTGTGTGTGTGTGTGTGTGTGTGTGTGTGTGTGTGTGTGTGTGTGTGTGTGTGTGTGCGCGCGCGCATCGGGGCGGAACTCCGCTGTGCGCGACGCAGAGCAGAGGAGAAATGTTAACGCGACCATGTAGAGACAGAAATGACAAGCTGTCGTGTGGATAAGATAATAAAATACGGCCGTTTAGTTTAATAACAGAACAAGGTGTAGACCGGTTCTATAGGAAAGAGAAACTTAAATGACGACTTGTATAATAGGGGGGCGCACACTGGCGCACACTGCAAGTGCGCCTGCTCCCTGACGCCGCTGTTTTGGGTGAATGACGTATTATTATTTTTTTTTAATTAATATTCGGGGCTAATTAAAAAACAGCTTTAGGATGTTTTAGCCTAGGGACGCCACTGTCTAACGCCGTGACAAGAACGAGAGGGAGACACAGTGTTTAAGGTACAACACACAAAGGTTTATTCATACCTAAGATGGGTTCAAAACCCCAAAACAAACGGGGACGGTTAAACTAATAAGACGCTGTCGCCTGATGGCCTCATAAGGACAGAGGCGGAGCTTTAACCCTGCAGAGCACCGGGGCCAGGTGCTTCCCATTAGGGCGTCTCCACCAGAGAGAGAGAGAGAGAGAGAGACAGGTAGAAACCTGTCAGCTGACTTCCTGTAGTTTCTCTGGGTGATGTGGACATGTTCAGCAGGAAGAGATTCAACTCTCTCAGTCTGCAGCGTCAACAAGAAGAGAAGCTCCTGTTTCTGTGAGTGTTGAACACTTCTGTGTCTCTGGACGCTTTCTCTGCTTCTTTTACTGCAAAAGGTCTTTACTTTTATTATTGAGCCTGTTTTCTTCTCTTCCAACTGCTTCCTCATTTCTCAATGTAGACATTTAATTCAAAGCTAATAATGTTCAGGGTGTTATTTATATTATTTTCATCATTCATAACATTCATACTTTCAGGAATATTAAACATTTTCCTCCAAAATGTATCCAATCAAATGAATGGAAGACATTTTTCATGCATTTTGAGCTCTTAACATTTACATAGAAACTCTATGCAAACTTTAAAGTATTCAACTTACATTCTGCGTATTATTTCCTATTCAAAACCTATGCAACATATACAAAACATAACAATTGTGAAAATCATAACTTAAGACATAAAGGAGGAAGAAGAAGTGTGAGTCTCAAAGGGAGAGGCGCTCTGGTGCACTTCCTCAATAACTGATGCACTTCCTCAATAACTGCAGAATCAGACATGAGTACAGAAGGGAGGGGTGATAATATGTATACGTCTTTAAAAAGCTGCACATTAATGAGGCAGATGTTTGTGATGTTGTCATGAGGTGAAAATAAAGTACCTTACTGAGTTATTTCATCCAATTTATGAGGAACTAACTTGTTTTAATAAGCTTGCTTTTTCAACAGGGCTACACGACTGACAGACAAGTTGTTACTGGTTGTAACTGGCAGCACTACAGCGCTGAAGCCCTCCCATCAGAATGACAGACATGTTGTAACTGGTTGTGTACTGGCAGCACTACAGCGTTGAAGCCCTCCCATCAGAATGACAGACATGTTGTAACTGGTTGTGTACTGGTTGTATACTGGCAGCACTACAGCGCTGAACGGGCTTCTGCTCTCATCATACTAACCAGTCTGGATGTGTGTTTGAAGGCGTGAGGACGTGATGGCTGCGTCCGTCAGTGTCTGCAGACGAAGGTAGAAAGTCTCTTGGACCTCCTCTGGATGTGACTGTAACAGGTGAGTAGCCTCACAGGTATCTTTACACACCTCTGATGAAGGAGCTCTGCTGACATTTGTTACGTAATGAACGTGTAGATGAGAGCCGTGATCAATTCTTTCAGCACTGATATGTACTGTTTGTATCTGGATTCATTCTCTTATATTCTGTGATATGTAACTTTCTGCTCAAAGTCTTTTCAGCCTATTCATGTTCAGTAGAGTCAGATTTTATTATCACCAGGAAACAACTTTCATTTAAATCTGCACTGACTCACTACTGAAATATGTGGACGAGTCAGTCTACTGTTTATTCTCTGACTGACACACCTTAACAACTACAGACGTAATAAATATGATCTATTGGGTAATAATGTACTGGAATAACAAGCATGCATATGCCCACTATAGTTGCATCAGAATAGCTGGCCAATCAGGAAGGTTAAACCTGAATACATGCAGACCACTACCCTTTGGTAGAAGTATCAGCCTGTGTTTGTAGAACTAGGGTTACAATATCGTAACCTTTGTTCTGGCTCACACAGGCTCCGCCCTCTATTGGACTCTATGGGTACAGTGGGTGGAGCCCAATGAACGCATCAGAAGTTAAGCTTAATTTAAACTCGGTGTAGAAAATCCACCGTGATGACGTGATTATGGTCTGGCGTCGGGCTCGAAGGGTTTTTAAGTTCTCACGGTGCTTGGTGGTCATCCACAGTCATGTGACCGTCACCAATACTCCTCTGATAAAAACCATTTTTACATGTCTGAGGACTTTACAAAGAAGAATAATTAGTTCTTTGAAGCTTTAGAAACAGGAAGTGTTAAAAATCTCCATGTGAGTAAATATTTAGCAACCAAATCAAATAGTTTACAGAATGTTTAACCTTTCTTTCTTTATAACACATTTAATAATTGACTTGTTTCTTTACAGTGTTTGTTTAACCCTTCAGATACTGAGGTAATTTTCTCGATTTTACATAATTTCTTGAAGTCACCTTTTAAAAGGCACTTGCATATAAGATACATGTCCATGTTTTACATAAAAAATTGCAGAACAATCTCAGCAAGAAACGTTTTGGTGCTAGAAATTGGTTTACCAAAGGTCTTAGGTTCTGTCACACCTTTCACCAAAATGGTCAAAATGGGACTGAGAAATGACTTCATACTGCAGATAAAGCTTCATGGGGTGTGTGCAAATTATAAATGACCATTACAAAAAAAAAATGTTTTCAAAATAAATATGTATTATAAATTAAAAATATATATTTACACAATATACATATTGAGAAATAGAAAAAAGAGCCGGGCTGGTGGGGATGGCTGTGCTAGAGGGGATGGCGGTGGTGAATCCTCTGTAAAATAAATGACTACTAGTCAGTACTAACTTCACACAGTTTGAACAGTTCACAGGTGTACGTGTGCAGCTGAGCTGTGTACCTACGTTACCTGGTAAACAGTGTCCGCGTCGTCGTCAGTCTTCCACGACAGCGTAGTGCTGGTGGCTGGAGCGAAGCTGCATGTTGTCCACTGCTGCAGATGAATCCTCTCTGTAAAATAAATGACTCCTGGTCACTACTAAGTTCACTGAAAGAAAGTTACGATTGCACACCAAAACAGTAACAGAGATCCAGCAGGGACTATGATCAGAGCATGAGCTAACTGTGCTAACTGCTAATGTAAAAACACTATGTGCGTACCTGCGTTACGCCAGACTGGAGCAGAAATGGAGCAGCTAAATGTGCTCACTCTGCTAGCGTAAATATGCTATTGCAACCCAAAGTTTAGTATCTAAATACACTTACCCATCTTCAAATGGATCCCTTCTGTCTGCATCTTCCTCTTCGTCGCAGGAGTCAAAGCCTGCAGGGTCGTCCTCTTCCTCGTCGCCAAAATCGCCGCCACAGCTTCCTCCGTAGTAAAGTGCGTCCTTTGCCATAATCTCTCTTCTTTATGAGTGAACACACCAGCGTGTTTGCAGAGCTCAGGTGTGTAGTTACATGCTGGTTCTTTGTGAGTTTCTTGAGTGTTCATTGGTTCGTTTATTTCACCAAATGTTGACGGACATATGATTCAACAAATCACGGTGAAGGATTTCGTGTGACGAGACTTTCTTGGCACAGCGTCATATGACACGCCGATGCCCCTAACTCTAGTCTGATGAAGGTAAAATGTAGCAGGGCGCAGGCAGCGGAAGCAGGAAGTCTCCTCTTTCAGCTAGACGGTAACCCTCTGGGGTCTTGCGTATCGCCGGCGTGATATACAGTGTTTAATTTTTGTAAAAAATCATATCTCCGCGAAAATACGGTCACAGAAAAAATAATCCGCTACTGTTAGAACCGCCAAACTCTGCAGTTTCCGGCCCCCTCCTCTGTGTGCTTCTGTGAGCCTGTAACAGAAGCTGACACTCCTTTCACCGTGATTAGTCAATTCAGGTGTCCGTCAAAAAAAGTTGTGACCACCTATGAACACTCAGGAAATCCCTAAGGACCTCCCCACCCAGCTATGCTACAAAGGACCTAGGATACAATAACCTCCACACCTGAGGTTTATATATACATGCTGTAGTTTACAGTCAGACAGAAGCTAGAGATCATGGAGAGAACACAGTTCACAACAGAGGAGGACGTTGCAGCGATTTTGTCCAGCAGCGATGAGGACGGAGGAGCGTCAGACAGGCCCTGAAGGCTTCGACTCCTGGAGAGGATTATGCTGAGAGAAGGGATCCACTGGAAGATGGTACGTGTATTTACTAACTCAACTTTGTTTTAGCATATTTACGCTAGCACAGTGAGCACATTTAGCTGGTCCCGATCCCTTCGGTGGTTTCCCCCGGTGCCCGAGTCTGATTCTGAGACGGGGCTGGCTGTTGGAGAGCTAGCAGGGAGCTAGCGCTAGCTCCTCGAGCTAACGGAAGATAGCTTGCTACAGCGGGGACACCACTGCAGGTAGTATCAGCTTATTACCCGACTGCATCGTCAATATCACTTAGTACCAACTAGTGCTGATCTTCGTTACGTGTTTGTAAGACGTAATGCTAACTATCGGTATGTGTTTACATTAGCAACGTGCTAACGCGCTAACATGCTAACGTAACGTTTAGCTCGTGCCCGGAGCTCTGTTACTGTTTTGGTGTGTAATCGTAACTTTCTTTCATTGAACTTAGTACTGACTGGTAGTCATTTATTTTACAGAGAGGATGCACCACCACCAGCCCCTCTAGCACAGCCATCCCCACCAGCCCCGGTCTGTTTTCTATTTCTGAACATGTATATGTGTAAATATTTTTTTATGTATGAATAATACATATTTTATTTGAAAACAAAAAATGTTGTGATGGTCATTTTTCATTTGCACACACCCCATGAAGCTTTATCTGCAGTATGAAGTCATTTCTCAGTCCCATTTCTATCATTTTGGTGAAAGGTGTGACAGGCCACATTTCTGCTCAAAAAACGATAATACATTTTTTGGGTTTCAGACATTTATTTACATGTAACTACCATGTTATGTATATATTTCACTGCTTTTGTGAACCTAATACCTTTGGTAAACCAACTTCTAGCACCAAAACGTTTCGTCAACATGAGTAAAGGTATGTTTTCACAAGATATATGAAGATTTTTTTTAAATCGAATTTTAATTTTTCAGCTTTAGATTCATATTATCACTTTACACTTTTGCCTTATGACAATTGTGCCTCATTATATAGATAGCTGAGATTGTTCTGCAATTTTAGATGTAACACATGGGTATGTATATTTTATGCAAGTGCCTTAAAAGGAGAATTTAAGAGATTATGTAAAATCGAGAAAAAGGCTTAAGACCCTATAGGGTTAAACCATATTTCTGTGATGTATTATCTCGAAGATATGAATATTTTAAAAACAGAAACACTGTCAAAATGCGATCTCGCGGTGGGCGGTTTGGTAGAGTTAAAGCTGAAGTAGAACATGGATATGAGATATGAGGCTCACTCTCCACGTGGAGGCTCACCCTCCGGTGCCAACAGCGAGTCTAAACAACGCTTTAGTCTCTACAGTGGATACATGTTGTTACTTAACGTTAGACCTCTGCAACAAATACACTTTTGTCAGTTTTAGGAAAAACATCATGGTTGGGTTAACCCTTCGTCCACGGAGCCCGCGGTTTCGCGTGGTGACACTTGAAACTTTTCTCTAAGTTTCTAAAATATTCACAGCACCCCGATAATACATCGCAAAAATATAATTTTACGTCTGGCGGAAAGAGACGGCTTCCTGCTTCCGGGTGCCTGCCCAGGCAGAGCCCAGCATAATTTTAACATCATCAGGCAAGCGAAAGGGCAGCAGTGTGTCATCTGACGCTGGAAAAAAAAAAAAAAAAATCCTTCTCTGTGATTAGTTGAGTCATATGTCCGTCGCCATTTCGTGAACTAAACAACCAATGTACACTCAGGAAAATCTCAAAAGGACAACCCACTTGTACAGCATGTACACATGCTACATTTTACAATCAACATGACGACAAAGAGATTCTGGAGAGCAGCGAGGAGGAGGACGACGCGTCGTCGTCAGAGCTCGAAGGCTTTAGTTCTTCTGAGGAAGATGGGTAAGTGTAGTTACTAAACTTTGTTACGTGTCTGTAAGGCTGCATGGTGCAAACTAGTAATGTGTACAAACTAGTAATGTGTACAAACTAGTAATGTGTACAAACTAGTAATGTGTACACTGTGTAGGAGAGCACGTGAGCCAGCCACGCGGTGCACACTGCTGTTCACGTTACTACGTCATGATCTGAGTAATGTTTACACACAGTCTGCTTTGTACAACACTCTGCTTCACGTTACTACCACTAATATTTATACATCCAATGCGGAGCACTATGCTAAAATTACTACCACAGTCATGATCTGAATAATATTTGCACATCCAATGCGGAGCATTCTGCTCAATCGTTACGTCATCTTTCTTTCAACTGACTAGTATTGATTTATTTTACAGAGAGGAGCACCATCCGCCCCGACCAGCCTGGCCAGCAAAGAGGCAGCGTGTTGATCGACGACTAAAGACACCATCTCCAGCAAACAGGGCGCGTGCTGCCCGGCGACTGCTTTCACCTCAGGCCAGATCAAGAAAGACAGCAGCACGTGCACCACCTGCACCTACGCTGTCCTGGAGGACGGATGAAGACCCGGACACTGCTCCCCCGTCATCAAGTTCCAGCCCGGACACCAGGTCCACATGTCAGTGCCACAGCAACACCCATGGAACTCTTCAAACTGTTTTTCCAACTAAGTCCACGGTGGGTCGCAGGGTTTGCGAGCTTTGCAGCATGAAGAAAGTGAGAAAAGACACGGCGTGGAAGTGCGAGGCGTGTAACGTTCCCCTCTGCCTGCAGCTGAACAGAAACTGTTTCCATGACTGGTATGCCATGCCATGAGGATATGCCATTGAAGCATATATACTTGTATATTGTAAATGGTCTAGTCTTTGTTCTGTTTTATATTTCTGAATATATATTCTGTACATATTTTCTTTTTTTTTTATAATACATATTTTTATTTAAAAAAAAAAAAAATTGTTGTGATGGTCATTTTTCATTTGCACACACTCCCTGAAGCTTTATCTGCACTATGAAGTCATTTCTCAGTCCCATTTTTATCATTTTGGTGAAAGCTGTGAAAGACCATATTTCTACTCAAAAAACGATAATAAAAACTTTAGTTTTAGACATTTATTTACATGTATCTAACATTTTATTCATATATTTCACTGCTTTTGTGAACCTAAAACCTTTGGTAAACCAATTGCCATCACCTAAACAGAGTCACCACCTGAGTAAAGTTAGGTTTTTTCAAGCGATATGAAGAATTTCCAAAAATCGAGATTCCATTTTTCAGCTTTAGTGTCATATTATAAAGTTTTTTTCTTTACACTTTTGCCTTACGACAATGGTGCCTCATTATATAGATAGCTGAGATTGTTCTGCAATTTATGATGTAAAACATGGGTATATATCTTATATGCAAGTGCCTTAAAAGGTGAATCTAAGAAAATTATGTCAAATCGAGAAAATCGACTGAAAATGACCTCCAGTGTGCAGTGAGTTAAAAAAAAAAGTCCATGATGTAACTTCAACACCCGTTTGGGACATGAACACCGGTCTTGAATACCAGTCTCCTGTTTGAAAGTCCTGTGTTGGTTTGACCCATCCCCCTCCCGTCACTGTATAAAGTACATCACTAGCTCTGAGCAATCACATGGATGTTTTTAATGTGTGTATCCACAAAGACAAAGAATCCTACCTGACTTTTTTTCTGTGGTTTCGATACGTCATTTACAATTACAGTTTTTCCTTCAGGTGACAAAACAGTCAGATTTTAGCCGGGAGCCACGATGACGTCAGCGGACCTTTTGGAGACTCTAAGTGCTTTAAAAAAAAATGAATTGAAGACATTCAAATGGTATCTGAAGGATCCTGACTTCATGAAACCTGACCCAGCTCTCACAGTGTCAGCTCTGGAGGAAGTAAAAGATAGGGAGGACACTGTGGATCTGATGGTGAAGACCTTTACCCCTGACGGAGCTCTGGAGGTGACCAGGAAGGTTTTAGAGGAGATGCGCACGAGAAATCTACAGGGCACCAGCTCAGGACCAGAAGGTCAGTCATTTGTATTCTCATGAAAATAGTGCAACGCAATGCTTGTAATGGAACAGGGTCTCTGTACAGAAGCTCATTGTCTTCACCAAAGGAAAACAATGGAGGTCTGATCTCTTAATCATGAGAAAAGGCTCAAGTGATGTATCATTGTTATTGGTCAGAGGGTGATGGGGCTACCTGATTTACTCATCTTTTATGTACTCCTTGGTTTGAGACACTGAGATATTAATGTGAGTATTGTGATCAACGTATCCTCATACAACGATACCTTACAAAAAGGTTTTTCTAAATAAACTTCCGTTTTCACATGAAAGTTCTTAGTTAGGTTGAAACAACTAAACTACTTAGTTTAGAAAAATATCATAACATAATTAGTTAGGTTAAGGGAAAGGTGGTGAAATACTTCTTTAGGTACACAAAGTACAGTAAAGTACACAGATTACGTCACAAATAAATCACCGCTTACTGTAGTGGCCATTTGTCCCGTAAATCAAATAAATAAATATAAATTAAAGAAAATAAACCGATATCAAAAGCCACTGATGCACCGTAGGTTATGTTAAATGACGCAGCCAAAATAATACAGGGTCCAATGCGGGAGTCCGGTTTGATTGCTATTTATTGTAACTCAAAATAATCAACAAACAGATAAACAAACAAAACGCCCCATGCTGCCTCTCCCGTGCTGGCCTGTCGCTGGTGACGTGCTGGTCTGGTCTGGTAAAAAACCATAAGCCCACTCAGGTGCATCCCGGTCCTGTACCCGCCTACTCCATTAAGTACACCAGGTGCCCACAGCATTACCCAATTAACAAACTAAAACCTACGTAAACAACTATAAATAAACAATACTACCTGTGAAGAAAAATAACTTAAAATATTAGTAAATAGCTCCTACACTTACTTCTCGTAACAAACAGCACTGGTCAAAGATGGCTGTTGGTTGGACCATCCATCCGTCACCCTGTAAGGGCTTCTGTGGTCTTTATACTTCCTCGTTCATGATTACGTGGATAACATATGGAATGATTTCCAATAGCTGGCTGAGTTACGTAATGAGATGAAATACTGGTGTCATGCACATGAGGTTGATGTGTTGATGGAGATTGAATAAAGCAGTAGCATCCTGCACATGTATTGGCGTAGAGTTTTTTTATTGGGGTTAGAGGTTAAATTCATTTTCCTAAAAGGAAATGCCAACAAGCTATTTAAAATGTACAAGTTTCATTTTGTGCTGCATTATGAGGAGTTTGAGTCAACAGCATCAGACCTGCAGCAAACACTTCCACTTCTGCAGCTACAGCAGGAAGCTCAGTCCCAACATGTGATGCACTCATGGACACACTTGTACTAGTTGAAGTGCTTTTGGCTTTTGATCCTGAGGGGATATGTAATAATGTGTAATAATTGAATGAAACAATAATTATACCTAGAAATTTAGAATAGTTTGTGGAGTTACAGCTGTGTTGATAATGTCCCACAGCGATTACACCAACTAATCATGTATCCCAGACTAAATGATGTAACCTACAGTACATAACACAGAAACAGGTTTTAAACCTGACAAATTTAAATAAAACTAATTACCAATCACTGGTTACCTTGACGATTAGAAATAGATAATAAGTCATATTGATCAAATAAAACATCCTGTAACTTCTCTCACAGGCGATGCTGATGCTGGAGAGACTTCAGAGAACAGAGGAGCATCCACCTGTCAGAGCAAAGGTAAAGCTGCTCGCTGGTTTGTATGGAAGCCCTGAGAGACAAAAGTGTGGTCAATGTTTTAATAAATACCATCTGTGTACTGGTTGAAGTGTTTTTGATGACACTGTAGACAGTTAAGAGGTGAAAGTTTGATGGTGGTGGGCACAGAGCAGGTAAACCTGTTGGTTCATCCGCTCAGATCTGGTTCTTGATTACTAAGGCTCAATTTTCAGGCAGCTCCATGACTTCCTGACAGTTTGAAGCAAACGTTTGTAAGCGGAGGTTTGACTAAGCGAGTGACGCCTGCGTTCATTGGAACAGGTTGATTGGAAAACTCTAACTCTCTAACTACGCCTGATTTTAGTAATGCTTCAAATATTGGTTTTATTCCTTGCGCTGCTTCTAGTTTAATAGGGTATTGACGTTGAAATGGTCTACAGTGATTACACCAACTAATCATGTATCCCAGAGAAACTGGACTAAACTGGAGAAACTAGAAAACGACTATTTTTGGGTGTTATTATTAGTAGTTGTTACTGCTACACTCTACAGCTGTACATATATTTCATTCCAGTTAGTTGTATTCTATTTTATTGTGTATATTTAAATATATATAATACTTTATTTGTATTCTATTTTTTTAAATTGTGTACATATCTTTCATCCCTGTTGCTTCTTTATATATTTTATCTTTTATCTTGTGTGTTTATTTGTATCTTCAAGTTGTAAGGCGCTACTACGACAACAAATTTCCCCTTGAGGATTAATAAAGTATCTATCTATCTATCTATCTATCTATCTATCTATCTATCTATCTATCTATCTATCTATCTAATCCATGGGCCTCAAACTCACGGCCCATGGATTCAAAATATCGTCCCGTGGGCCTCAATTGGCCGGTAGGACGATATTTTGTGAGTAATTGCAGCAAAGGGGGTGCTACACTAACACAACCTATGTACCAACGTACAAACAGCTGCTGGCCAGTTGTGAGCGAGTGGTGAATAACGACGGCGGCGGTACTTTTCGGCGTCAATAAATGAATGTGTTTATTCGGGAAAAAATACCGTGATATACCGTGAAACCGCCAGAATCTTACAAAATACCGTGATATGAATTTTTGGCCATACCGCACAGCCCTAATTCAGGGATTGCATTTGTTGGTTCGGTGCAACGTTTCAATAAGTTATTTTAAAAAATCAAATATGTTTACACTGTTAAAAGCTAATATAAAAATGTATAGAAATGGCTGGTTGTCTTTTTTTGTTAAGTATGACGAAACTATGTTATTAATGTAAAAGTAAATAAATGAGGGAACTTTCAAAAATATTGCACTTTCTGTGTGGCCCTGCTATGAGATCACAATACCAGCAGTGGCCCCAAGCCAAATTTGGATCTAATCCATCCAAAGTTGAATGAATGTCTTCTCTTCTAATCAGACCAGACGAAAGGTGAAGACATGTTTTTTATTCACCTGAAGAAGACAGTCCTTCAGCAAAAGACCTTTTGTGTTCTGCTCCTGCAACTGTAGACAAACAACCTGATAATATATTTTGTTCATATTTGTGCTCCATACAGACGTGATGGTTCTGGGAGTACCCATCTCATCTCACCAACAACAGCTTCAATCATACTTTCAGGATAAGTTCTTGTGTGTAAAAGAGGCGTGGCTGGAGAAGAAGGATGAGCGTCGTCTGGATGCTATCTACACAGAGCTGTACATCACAGCAGGGGCTGACATACACATCAACACTCAGCATGAGGTCAGGCAGATTGAGGCGATGAGGGTGAAGCCAGCAGATGAAGAGAAATCAATTCAACCCAGCGACATGTTCAAACCCCCGTCTGGAGAATACAGACCCATAAGAACAGTACTGACCAATGGAATCGCAGGAATTGGAAAAACATTTCTTGTGCGCAAGTTTGTGTGGGACTGGGCTGAAAAACAAACCAATCAAGATGTGCATCTCATCTTCCCCTTCACCTTCCGCCAGCTGAATTTATGGAAGGGAGAAAAGTTGTGTTTGGCAGATCTCATTCATGAATGTATCAGGGAGACCAAAGGCATCACGAGAGAAGCTCTTAATGAAATCTTCACAACTCTGCAGTCATCACCAAACACCAACTACGACAAGAGTGGCTTCAAACTTCTGTTTGTTTTGGATGGACTGGATGAGAGCCGCCTTCGTCTGGACTGCTCTACCAGTGAAAAGCCAGCTGTTACCATTGATGTGACCAAGTCAATCCCAGTGGATGTGCTGCTGACGAACCTCATCAGAGGGAACCTGCTTCCCTCTGCTCGCCTCTGGATAACCACACGACCTGCAGCAGCCAATCAGATCCATCCTGACTGTGTTGGCATGGTGACAGAGGTCAGAGGGTTCACTGACCCTCAGAAGGAGGAGTACTTCAGGAAGAGTTTCAGCGATGAGGAGCAGGCCAGCAGGATCATCTTCCACATCAAGACCTCACAAAGCATCCACATCATGTGCCACATCCCAGTCTTCTGCTGGATCACTGCTACAGTTCTGAAGGGTGTGAAGACCAGAGAGGGAGGAGAGCTGCCCAAGACCCTGACTGAGATGTATGCAGCATTCCTGGTGTTTCAGATCCATCAGACAAAAGAGAAGAAGTATGACCAAAAGAAGTTCAATCAGTACATTAAGTCATTAGCCAAACTGTCTTTTCACCAGCTGGAAGAGGGCAACCTGATCTTCTATGAGAAAGATCTCAAAGAGAGTGGCATTGACGTCAGTGAAGCCTCAGTGTACTCAGGAGTGTTCACAGAGATCTTCAAAGAGGAACATGGGAAGAAGAATGAAGACAAGATGTTTAGCTTTGTCCATCTGAGTGTTCAGGAGTTTCTGGCAGCGTTCTACGTAAGAATGGAACTCGTTAACAGAAACAAGAATGTGATGTTGGAGTCAGGGCAAACTTGTGTCGACAATGTGCGAAGGGTTTTCAGAACAACATCTACGACAGAGGTCCACAGGTTTGCTATTGACGAGGCCTTGAAGAGTCCAAACGGACACCTGGACCTGTTCCTCCGATTCCTCCTGGGTCTTTCACTGGAGACCAATCAGAATCATCTACAAGGCCTACTGAAAAAGAGAAGTAGCTCACAGACCAATCAGAATCATCTACAAGGCCCACTGAAAAGGAGAAGTAGCTCACAGACCAATCAGAATCATCTACAAGGCCCACTGAAAAGGAGAAGTAGCTCACAGACCAATCAGAATCATCTACAAGGCATACTGAAAAAGAGAAGTAGCTCACAGACCAATCAGGAAACAGTCCAGTACATCAAGGAGAAGATCAGTCAGAACGTGTCTCCAGAGAAAAGCATCAATCTGTTCCACTGTCTGAATGAACTGAATGATGGTTCTCTAGTGGAGGAGATCCAACTGTCCCTGAGGTTAGGACTTCTCTCCACAGATGAACTGTCTCCTGCTGAGTGGTCAGCTCTGGTCTTCATCTTACTGACATCAGGAGAAGATCTGGAGGTGTTTGACCTGAAGAAATACTTTGCTTCAGAGGAGGCTCTTCTGAGGCTGCTGCCAGTGGTCAAAGCCTCCAACAAAGCTCTGTAAGTACCCAGAGACCTGCAGGTAATCGCTTCATCACACGAGTAGAGTAGTTCTCAACTAATGAACGTCTTCTGTTGAGAGATTTAGTAAACTAATTGATTAGTTGAACAATTGAAAAACATGCAAATTGTTTCTTCAGTTTCATTGCAACTCCACACATTAATGCAGATATGAAATTAAGAAAAATGTCACTTTGTGGTTTATTTAAGACTAAAATTGATTCGGGATTGACATCCATTAATTGCTGTTAAATTCCAGTAATAGACACAATGAAAGGCAAAAATCATCTCGGCACCTCGATTGTTCAATTTATAAACTACGAACAGTACTGCCTGCCTAAATATAATTGTACGTTATATCAAATGTAGATATAAATGTGTTTACACATGTGCTGTACATGTTTTAGGTTGAGTGGCTGTAACCTCTCAGAGAGAATCTGTGAAGCTCTGTCCTCAGTCCTCAGCTCCCAGTCCTCTAGTCTGAGAGAGCTGGACCTGAGTAACAACGACCTGAAGGATTCAGGAGTGAAGCTGCTGTCTGCTGGACTGGAGAGTCCACACTGTCATCTGGAGATTCTCAGGTCAGGATTCATCTTCTGTTTCACTGTTTAGATCAGGGGTGTCAAACTCATTTGAGTTAAGGGGCCACATACTGCCCATTTTGATCTCAAGTGGGCCAGACCAGTAAAATCATAGCATAATAACACATACATAATGACAATATTTCTCTGTGTTTAAATCATTGGTGAAGGTTTTTGGATGATAAACCCTATTTTAAGGACCTGTATGAGGCTAAAGCTTTACGCTGGTGATAGTTTACAAGTTTAATGGATGTATTTTGACCCAAAGGAAGAAAATAAAGGAGTCATTTCACCAGCAGTAAGTTTCATGCGACTTCATATACGGGGATCCGTTACACAGTTCCTTTCACGGTGCAAAGTGACTGAAAGAGGAGATGAAAGTAAATGTAATATAATTGTTCATAATGTTTCTCCAGGCTGTCAGGCTGTCTGGTCACAGAGGAAGGCTCTTCTTCTCTGGCTTCAGCTCTGAGATCCAACCCCTCCCATCTGAGAGAGCTGGACCTGAGCTACAATCATCCAGGAGTCGCAGGAGTGAAGCTGCTGTCTGCTGGACTGGAGGATCAACACTGGAGACTGGACACTCTCAGGTATGAAGAGTCTGCTGGTTCAGTCTGATAACAGTGAAGACAGTAGCTGATGTCCTGCGAGTCCCTGTCCCCACTGAGACATCAGACCAGGATCTGGTGCTGATCCTTCACTGACGTCTACGACACACGTTCTTTTTGACAAATATGGTGTCAAAGTGGTTATAGAACATTTTACAAACTAATACACTTTTTTTTTTTACCTTGAAAACAGCAGTTTTCTAAATAATGTCCGCTTAGAGTCCCTTTAGTTTCTGTTTTGGAGCTCTCATCACCTTCAGAGAATCTATGGATTCTTTAAATGTCTTAAATTTGATTTTAAAACTAACATCCATAAAATGTCTGAACAGAACAGAAGCAGCTTCCTGAGGAGCCTTTTGAGTCTTGTAATGGAAGTTTTTCCCATTAGATCTGTTAAGAAGGAATGAGGTCTCTCTTAATCAAAGTTGTCTTAAGTCCGTTTATTCCTGCAGGAAGGAAAAGTCTGTCACTGGTCATAGCAGCCTGTGACACAAGATTCAAAGAAGCACCGTCATCAGGCCCCTTTTAACACAATCAGGTCTCCGCCCCCAAACCCATCATGGAGGAAAACAGGGTGGCTTAGTCTGTTCGAGACCCGTGAACACCCCCACTTCCCGTAGCCAGAGCAGGAAAAGATCTCCCTTTGAACTGGGAAGTCAGCCTCTTTTACGACCCCCCATATTCAAATGAAGGACAATCAACAGTCCTTTGATCCCAGCCCCCATCAATTTGGTCTTCATCTCTGAGGGTCATTTAAGGTTCGATTCAGGCCTTCAACATGACAACACTATATTTTACCATTACATTCCACTCTTTTGATTACATCCTAATCACACAGTATACAAAAATATAGCTTGTACATCATATTACAATCCTATAAGGTACAAATTCATTCATGGTTTAAAATACTTAAAAATCACACAGTTTCAAAGAGAGGTATCTCTTGGTGCGTTGCAAGCATACATAAAACCCTTTTGTTTCACACAGGAGATTCGTTGTCAGAGGATGAGACCTCGTCAATGTCCTTAGAGTCGTCGTAGTAATCTGGACTAGGACATAAATCAGTCGTGTCGAGTCGTATGTCACTTGAGTCTGAGAGTTGTGTGTACTTCACCATCTGTATGGAAATGAGCTGTGACGCCCAGCGTTTCACCAAGGAATAACACAGCATTATACAAACACAAATACACAGTAAAAAGAAGGGTAATAGGTAAACCAGAGCACAGGTTCCCGCCCATGCTGGAGTTAGCACCTGGAACCAGTGATCTCCACACAGCCAAACATGCCATGTGAGACTTCCTGAATCAACTAGCCAGTGAATTAAGTATTTAAACTTGCATTGGCTATACCTGGTTTCAGTGACACTAAACATTCGCTAATATTGAACGGAGCGTGACTACATGTTGCATTATGGGTCACAACACACCCAGTGGTTGTCCATAAATACCTCCTTTTAGTCTGTCTTAGTGTTATCTGTCATAATAAGGTCTGTGAAGGCACAGAGTGCCTGTGTCGCTGTGACTTAGGTTTGACAGGAGTCGTCTGTTTATGCGAGTGTGGGAAAAGGGAACAGACAAAACACGATTCATTATAGCCAGTGTCTTTGTTGAATTTACTTATTGTCGCCATCCAAACGTTGGTGCTTAGGGACCCTTCATTGCACCCATGAAGCGATGTGTTTAAGTTGTTGGACTATCTGTGTCTGTGCGATTAGCTGAGTTTGACCCGTTTCCACTACATCAATGTAAAACTCGCTGCATGGATCGGTGTCCTCTAGATAAGCACACACAATATAATAACCACTGTCAGATATTTTAGCATCCCTTAACGTAAGCAAGACTACTGGGGAAGTTGAATTTACTTTTACCAAAGAGATGTTTGGTTGGTTATTGTTATTATACTGCTTTCTCCATATCTTTCGGGACATGGCCTTCCCTCCGTCCAACCTAACTATGCGTCGTTTAATTCTCACATGTATGCCCTGTGAGTGCGGTCGTGCCATTATCGAGGTCATTCCTAAGTTCTAGTCAGAGTATCGTGTGGTGGAGCTAGTGATGCAGTTGTTTTGTTCAACAGGTCGGTCAGTCGCGTTGGTAAGTCTAGTTTTATGTTGGAAATGTACAAAAGCAAAAGCAAAATAACTGCACATGCTACAATAAACATTAAACATATACTCAGCCGTGTTCCACAAAAGAGACGGAAAGGATTTCACGGTCAATTCATTTCAGGCATGATGATGAGATGATGAAACAGTCAACCAACTGGTTTGTGTGAACAGTTCTGTTTAACTTCATCATGTTGTCCAAGTAGAAGCCGTTTATACAGATCCATGTACTCGTCCATACCGGACTCAGACCGGTCCGGTGGCAGCTCTAGAGCAAAGGCCTCCGCTAGCTTCATCAGGTTCCACCTGCAGATAGCTTGCTGGGCCTGGTAGGAGTACCCTTGGTCACGGGGCGGACACGATGCCAGCACCACGGAGTGCAGGGATGAGACGCACCAGCACGGAGCCACAGCGGCCAGTCACCTTGCAGGGCACGGTGTGGGGCTTGCCGCTTGTCCAGGACCTTGGCAGCCTCACGGATACCACGGGCAAGACCATCGTGAATTAGTGTGGTCTTGAACCTGGTGCGCTGACCAGCCCTGGTCTGCTTCTGGACCCGTCTTTGGCAGTTGAGTTGGTGACACAGAACTTGTACAAGTCCGTCACTCGGTGTCGGTTGGTTCAGCTGGAGCTGGGACGTGTTTGCAGTGGGTCGCTCGTTCCCAGGTGGCTCGTTCTGCCATCTTAGCTGCTGTGTGGGTCACCAACAAGATCTGGAAATGGGCCTTGCCATCGCTTCGCCTTCCAGTTCTTCTCCCTGAAGTCTTTCACTACCACCAAATCACCAAATCAGTGAATGGAGTGGCTTGGAAACTGGAGTCGGTACAGCTGGTGCTACCTGTTTTCTGACACTGGATAGAGATATTAATGCAGTAGGTCAACATTGCATTTCATGTATTGTTGTTGAGGGAGGACGTTCCCTCGGACTTCCCACACCAATGTGGAGTGCAAAAAGGATTTTGAATGGACCCAAGTTGCTGCGTGTTTGTCCTCTCATCCTGATGTGCATCAAAGCAGTGAGCAGAGCCTTGGGGGAGAGCTGTGTCTTTACAACACCTAGCCAATTTACATAACAACAAACCTTTTGTTATCAGGGATGATCGTTAGTCTTGCAGTGGCAGTGGTTTTTATACAATGTTGTAAGGCAAAAGGACACAACTGGATTGAAAAACAAAACTGTCCATTGCTCTGTTTGACTTAATTCATCTATTAAAATCTTGTCAGGTCTCCTGACAATATAAGCAGTAGAGTTAGAGCCAAGAGGAACTTGACTCACTCAGACCATATGTCTGCTATACTTAACAGTACTTTTATCTTCAGCATATGTTCAAACAGTGGAACCTGTCGAGAAAATCTTAAATGAATCAATTTGCTATCTATTAGACAACCACTCCATCCCTTTGTCGCAAGGTGATCTAACCATGCGACAAACCCAACACATTGAGAAGAAAAAACATTTAGGGAGACAAGACCTCCCATAAGATCTGAGAAATCTAAAACGACCAAGTCAGCTGCCTATGCAGAGAAATGGCGAGGAAGAGAATCATATACAAAAGTGGCCCAATCTGAATTAACATCAAAACCAATATGATCAGCTCCCATAGACAGATCACGTGATTTGGACTCATCCACCTAGAGAATGAAATCAAGGTTAGACAAATGAAAATCAGAGAGGTTTAGACGAGGAGTTCACAGAACTTGGAGTTCTGCAAAACAGTTCCGCCATCCTCAGGTTCTGGAAAAAGAAATTTTAGGGTAAAAACATTGCAGCGTTTAACCGTGACATTCAGCATGTCAAAGAAACACGTGTGATAACGCAGGTAACGTGCTGCGGAAAGGTGAGACGATTTCTGTTCGAGGAGAATCAACGAAACCAAATGTGGAACCAGTAAAGTTAGTGGAGCATAACCCACTATGTCACGAGAGGCCATGAGAGCCTTCTCTGCATCTGCCACTGCGTGGAGAAAATGTGGTAAACCTGCAACTACAGGATCGAGTTTTGCGGAGAAATATGCAACTGGTCGCAATGTATCGCCATGTGACCGTAAACGAACCGATGTCATACAGCCAGAACGTTCATTAACCGTTTTGAGTGAACGGTCTGAGGATCAGGCAGACCCAAACTGGGTGGAATCTGTAAGGCGCATTTCATGACTGTGAAAGCTTCTGAGGCTGCAGGGAGCCACTGAATTTTGTCATGAGCAATACGATTTTTACCATGTATCAATGCGGACAGAGGTTGTTCAAGCTAAGAGTATTTTGAAATAAATGAACAAGAGTAAGAATACATGCCCAAAAATGACGACATTTGTTTCGCTGGTTGAAGTTTTGGAAGCGTCACAATTGTGGCAATGCGTGTAGACGAGAGTGTTTTGCCTTTATCGGAAATATCGTGACCTAGGAAATGGACATTCTGTGAAACAAACTGTAGTTTAGACAGGCTGGCCTAATGTCCCTCTGCTGCCCTGTGTGTTACAGGGGTCACTGTACCCTGTCTCCCACTGTTTCTGTGAGGGGGAGGCAATCAAAGGGTAATTAACATATGACACCCAGGAAGTGCCTTCAGTCAACACAAGAGCCTCCAAGCCATCTCACAACAGCCCCAATGAGGCGAGCAGATGCACACAGTCCACTGTCAAAACCAAAGCAAATCAAAATTGCCACAAAAAAAAATGTTGCATCCAATGATACTTGAGATTAAAAAAATTATGGTGTACGGATTTGGAAACAGTGACTTACAAATGGACTTCTGCATTAACTGCCTGTAAGTCCTTGACAAACCCCCACTCTTTTGGTGCTCCGTTATCTCTGATCTTCCTCAAAGGAAAAATTTAAGTACTGACAGGTGAGCTATTGCAGGGGATGATTACGCCTGCCTGCAAAAGAAAGTTAACACAGGAGTTATGCCATCAATAGCTTAGTGATGTTTTGCAAAGCCGAAACAAGAATTTAGGTGTGATGCCCACAGGTTGTGCATTTCTGTCCTACGTCATATTTACCCGTCGCCCAGAGGGAAGAGGGAACTTCCTGTAAGGGTGGGGGAGACTGCAGGCGTCAGCAAGAAACGAGACAGTGTGTGGCTTATCATCATCAAACAAATACACAGAGCGTAAGGCAGATGTGCAGAATAGAAGCATAGAATAGTTTTTTGTGAATACCTGTGCGCGGTGAATACATCACCTGAAAATCACCTGTTGCTTTCCAATCTGTGATAGACTGAAATTTCAGCACAAAATATCCCAAGTCACTCCATTGATCAGTCTGACACATGAACAAGGAGACGTGTGGGTAGGAGGAGTCCACTTTAAGCAGCTGTTTCCAGGGTCTGTGAGGATAACAGAAAACTGTACATCTCCGATTAGACCACACATAGTAGAACATTGGAGAATATAATTAAAATCCTAAAACAAATGTATTCATACGTAGCATATTTTCCCAAGGAAACATATGCTGTACACTGCATGTGTGTGGAGCTCATTACTTCAGTACAAGGATAAGCCTCTGATACACACATCAAAGTGTGATGGGCTATCGTGGACCATGGTCATGTTGGATGGAAGTGCGTACGACTTTTAAACCTTTCAGGTGTGGAAATCAAACTGATTACCATACTTCAAGTCTCTGCTGAAAAAAACTTACAGAAAAGATGCCTGAGCACCAAAAAAATTCATGCTTAGTCCTTTTCTTAAAAAAAAACATACGCGAGTCGAACCGTAAATAAAATCTTTTAACGTCAACCCTAAGGTTCCTACAAAATAGACATATTGTCCACTAAGTTTAGGGTGAGACAAAACATTTTGTTCCACAAATCTAAGTTTGTGGTTCCTGAATCTACAAGAAAAAAAAAGAAAAAAAACACCTTAAAATCCCCCTACTATCAAAATAGTTTATGGTAATTTTTAAAAGGCTCAGTGGTATATTATATACATACATTCTGTCCCTGCAACTAACTTTGATGCCCGTTCTAAATATATGATTGTATCTGTGCATGTATGTGCGTGTATGTGCGTGTGTTTGCGGTTAGTAGAGCATGCTTTCCTTCATTTGCATGTGTGTGTGTGTGTCTTTCTCACCCCTCCTCTCTGCTATTCCAACAGAATTTCGCCCTTTCTCTCTTCATGCCCCCACCTCACGTCAGCCAGATTCCTGATGTCTTTGTGCTTTCTGGACATGGTTTTGTCCCACTGTGGACACTCAAAAGCCCAATGTCCTCTCTGGTAGCAGATACAGCATTCGTGTCTATCTGCCTGTGATGCCGGTATCCACGTCCACGTCCTCTGCCACGTCTGTTGAATCCTGTGTTCCAACGTGGAGCTTGGTCTCTTGTCATGCGTTGATTTGAGCCAAGTGCAGTTGTTGTTCTTTTGACACAGTCTTTTGTTCTTGTCGGCTGTGTCTTGCTTCTCCGCATGAGGTCTGAGGTGAGCTTTTTCACAGCTGATGCAGCTCAATCTTACTGCTGCAGAGATGGCACTCCTGATTAGCTGGGACCTCACCTCTGGCTTTTGGTTCTTGAAGGCCGCTTGTTTGTTGAATACAGCGTGCAGCTTGGTGTAATATTCTGTCGCTTTCAGCAGCTTGTTGTCTGCAGGCTGTTGATTGGCTGGTGTGAATATGGTGGAGGGCATAAGTCTGAGATCAGGATCCATTCTGTGTGCAACAAGAGAGAAAAGGATTCCCAGAAGCTTTGTCTGCTCCGGTCATGTTAGCATCTACTTCAGGCATCATTACACATATTACCTTCCTTTCCCTAAATTCTGCATTATCATTCCCCATTTTTAAACACCTTTTATGAACACACTATTTTGTTCAAACAGGTAAACAGTCTAAAGATTCATCTCCATATTTCTGCTTCATCACATCCACAATGGGTCCCTCAGGAGGACCCATTGCCTTTTTACTCTGTGTACCTCCCATTGTAGGGTAGGTTAAGTATACTTATTTATTAAATACAGTCGTCACTGTAAGTTCCAATTTTCTAACTGGAGAAACCAAAAGGCCGTAGTATTAACCAGTCCTTTTTTTTAAAGGCCGTAGTATTAGTTACCAGTCCTTTTTAAAGGCCGTAGTATTAGTTACCAGTCCTTTTAAAGGCCGTAGTATTAGTTACCAGTCCTTTTTTTTTTTAAAGGCCGTAGTATCAACCAGTCCTTTTTTGAAAGGCCGTAGTATCATTTACCAGTCCTTCTCTTTCAAAGCAAAAGCTGGATGAATGATGATGAATCAGGAATATTTTTACAATTATTTTATGAATCAACACACATTTTAAGTAACAGGCTAAGACAAATTATCATCATTAGAGACCATATCATTAAACAGAATTTGTTTAATTCTCCGGTTTTATCAATTATTTTCACAAAGTTCTACGTCTTCGTAATCTCTAACTCAATTTTAAATTTGGAATATCAACTTCTTACCAGATTTGAAGAAAATTGCTTCCTTGTTGGATCGTTGTGAAGTAGATCTGACTCGTTGGGCACAGGACCCCTCTCTCTTTGTCTAATGAGGTATGGGGCAGAACCAGTTTTTTGGTTCTGAAGTGGCCACTATGCTGCACGCCATCAGAGTTCAGACGAAGCTTCAAACGATCCCACTTCTGACACCAAATGTAATGGAAGTTTTTCCCATTAGATCTGTTAAGAAGGAATGAGGTCTCTCTTAATCAAAGTTGTCTTAAGTCCGTTTATTCCTGCAGGAAGGAAAAGTCTGTCACTGGTCATAGCAGCCTGTGACACAAGATTCAAAGAAGCACCGTCATCAGGCCCCTTTTAACACAATCAGGTCTCCGCCCCCAAACCCATCATGGAGGAAAACAGGGTGGCTTAGTCTGTTCGAGACCCGTGAACACCCCCGCTTCCCGTAGCCAGAGCAGGAAAAGATCTCCCTTTGAACTGGGAAGACAGCCTCTTTTACGACCCCCCATATTCAAATGAAGGACAATCAACAGTCCTTTGATCCCAGCCCCCATCAATTTGGTCTTCATCTCTGAGGGTCATTTAAGGTTCGATTCAGGCCTTCAACATGACAACACTATATTTTACCATTACAGTCTTTTAGCATCACCCTGCTGCTCCAGCACACTACAGAGTACAAGATGACGCTGGCCAACCGGATTGATCCACTAAATCTGATGCTGGTTCTGATTGATCCACTAAATCTGATGCTGGTTCTGATTGATCCACTAAATCTGATGCTGGTTCTGATTTGTCCACTAAATCTGATGCTGGTTCTGATTTTATCCACTAAATGTTGGTTCTGATTCTATGGGACAGAAGGTGTTTCACCTTGTAAAGCTGAATCCAAGATAAAAATCTTTATCAAAATAATCTCAGAGTGCCACAGAGCCAATATATAGTAAAACCAATAAAAACATAGTTAAAGCAACCCATTTTTTTTTATATAGCTGACAATGAATTAACACAAGGTAAAAGTAGTCGTATGAAGCCAAATGAGTTCTAATAGTTGTGTTATTTTATATAATTTTTTTCAGAATTGATTTGTGAAAAAAAAAGTATATTTAAAAAAAAAAAAACTTGTATAACATATTTTGAACATAACTATGAACATCCAGCATGATATGAGCAAGATTTCCACAAAATGCCTTCTCGAGCCGCCTCTGAGTTGTTCCAGATGCTTCAAGGCCTAAACAACAACCTACAGAGTTGTAAGACCCCTCTTTGTAAAGACAATGACCTAAAGAATCGGAATCTGACCTAAATAATCTGCTATGCTCTCAGCGTTGAGCTGTAAAACATAAATGTTGCTGCCTGCCGTTGTAACGGCTATGCACGGCTCGCTGACCACACCGCTGATTAGTTGGCCGGTGCCGTCAAAGAATCAATGTGTGTACTCTAAATAAAAATACTGTGAAACTGTTCTCTTTGATGAAGATGAACAAAACATCTCACAGGAGAGTCGTCTTACTGATGAACACCTCCACTCAATCCTGAGGATTTTTTTTCTTGTACCACAGGCTATGTTTGGTTTTTCTTTGGAGGAAATTATGTGTTGGCTGTTGTTGGCCTGGAAAAGCTGCAGATAGAGCCATAAGAAATTTATGTAACTGATTTTTCATTTATTTAATGTTTAATGTGGTTTGTATAGGCAATAACTTAAGCTTTGTTAGTTCCAGGTTCAATATGTGCAATAAGTTAATTTCAATAAGTTTTGCAATAAACATTGAACCAGTCCGGCCCTCGACTTGTACCAATTTTTTTATTTTGGCCCACTGTGTATTTGAGTTTGACACCCCTGCCTTAGGTGGTCAGGGAGAGTGTTCCTTATTTGTTTCCTTTTTTACAGTTTGAGTATGAAATGTGTTTTATGATTGCAGCTGTTTATCTGAATGAAGGTTTATGAAGATCACTGATGATGACGCTTTACTCTGACTCTGCTTCTTCCTCCAGGGTTGAACCTGCTGGAGATCAGTGGCTGAAAGCTGGTCTGAGGAAATGTGAGTGTTCACTTTGATTCATGGAATCTCAAATAAAGCCGTCAGCTGTGTTCCATGACAAACTGCTGCTGTTTCCTGTCTCGTTCTCTCAGATTCCTGTGAACTCACAATCGACACAAACACAGTGAGCACAAAGCTGAAACTGTCTGACAACAACAAGAAGATGACACGTGTGATGATGAAGCAGACATATCCTGATCATCCAGACAGGTTTCAGGGCGAGCCTCAGCTGCTGTGTAGAACTGGTCTGACTGGTCGTTGTTACTGGGAGGTCGAGTGGAGAGTAATCGTTGCTATAGCAATGAGTTACAGAGGAATCAGGAGGAAAGGATATGGTGATGACTGTACGTTTGGAAGGAACGATCAGTCCTGGAGTCTGGACTGCTCTGAAGATGGTTACTCTGTCTGGCACAATAACAGCCATGAAGTCATCTCCTCCTCCCCCTCCTCCTTCTCCCTCTCTGGTAGAGTAGCAGTGTATGTGGACTGTCCTGCTGGCTCTCTGTCCTTCTACAGAGTCTCCTCTGACACACTGATCCACCTCCACACCTTCAGCACCACATTCACTGAACCTCTGTATCCTGGGTTTGGGTTTGGGTACAGTCCTGCTTCCTCAGTGTCTCTGTGTTCTCTGGAGGTTTAAGAGTCTCCTCCTCTGTAAACACTCACACTGCTGACAAACACATTCAGATTCATAAAACAAAATATCATCAAATAAATCCGTTTTATTTATTATTATGACAAACATAAACCTTTATTGATGCCTTGGTGAAATTAGAAATGAAAACTTTCATACTTTTACTTACATTTTGAATGCAGGACTTTAACTTGTGAGTATTTCTACACTGGGTTTTACTACTTTAACTTAAAGATCCGTTGTAGGCTTTTGGATGGATGGATATAATATTAATAAGTATGTTTTCATCATCACTTGAGGATAATAATCGTTGTGCTTCGTTACTCTAGAATGAGCTCTATAAATCTACATACAGTAGTCAGCATGTTTCTACAGGAGCTCAGAGAGGACAAACCAAAGAACTGCACCACTCTTTCTTTTAAGTACCTTTCTGTATTTGTGTTTCTTTGATTTTTTAATTTTGTATATGTATAAGATGTTCTCTTATGTTGACGTTGCGCACCAACACATCAAAGTACATTCCTGCTCTGGGTTTTCTCTGATGTGTCTGTTGTTCCTCGTCTGTTTGTAACTTTCTTCATTTTATATTTCTTGGAACCTTGTAACGTCTCCCTCGAAAAAGAGATTTGAATCTGACGGCATGTAAAGATTTTAAAAGATAAATGTTTGAGTCGTCTGCAGCTGTTAAAAAACACATGAATAAAGGAAATGATGAGATCTCTGGTGGCTTTCTGTTGATCACATTTCATGTATAAAAACACATTTTGAGCAAGAAAGAATATTTACAGGTTGAGAAAAAGGTTCAAAGGTGCGATGCAGGGGTCCTTGTGGCAGACTCTTCTCCTGTGAAGAGGCCCGCTGCACTGGACGAGGGGAGGTATGGGGGGGGCGGCCCCGCAGGAGGAGGTCTGGGTCTGTCCACGGTGGACTGGTCTCTGCTGGGTCTGTCCACGGTGGACTGGTCTCTGCTGGGTCTGTCCACGGTGGACTGGTCCCTGCTGGGTCTGTCCACGGTGGACTGGTCTCTGCTGGGTCTGTCCACGGTGGACTGGTCTCTGCTGGGTCTGTCCATGGTGGACTGGTCCCTGCTGGGTCTGTCCACGGTGGACTGGTCTCTGCTGGGTCTGTCCACGGTGGACTGGTCTCTGCTGGGTCTGTCCACGGTGGACTGGTCTCTGCTGGGTCTGTCCACGGTGGACTGGTCTCTGCTGGGTCTGTCCACGGTGGACTGGTCTCTGCTGGGTCTGTCCACGGTGGACTGGTCTCTGCTGGGTCTGTCCACGGTGGACTTGTCTCTGCGTATATATATATATATATACATATATACTGTATATCCTTGGCGGGCCGTGCATTTTCTACATGGGCCTTCTCTGCTGTCTGATATCGTTTACATAAATATGCGCATGACGGATGCCACGTCATTAACGTACAATGCATGTCTTCCACATCAACAAGAACAAATTCACTAGAACCAGTTACATTTAGTAATGAAAAAATATGACAAAACAATCCACTGTTTGCACTAAACCATTGCACACACTCTACCAGCCGTTAAACAGCTGGTAGAGGATCTTCACCGCCAAACATGCCGTAACCCTCCGTGAGAAAGGCGTCATCAGTAAATCCACCAGCAAGTCCGTTTCTCCTCCAACCATGGAGTGTTGAAAAAAACTAACAATGTCTTAACTTCTGAGTTCTTCTAGCAGGTAGGTAGCTTTCTGACCAATCACTAGACTAGCTAGAAGTCGCGCCGCGTCCATAGACAGGATGAAAGCTCTCCTTAGCAGCAGCGCTGCCGGCTGGAAGCAGAGCAGAGGAAGACAAGAGCTGTGCACTGAGAAAATAAGATAATAGGGGAAAATAACTATAATACATGTAGTGTATTTGTGAAAAACAATTAGACTATAAAATAGCTATAACTTTGTGATTCTGTTTAGGCCAGCAGATTTATGATCTGCATTAGAATCAAATGAATCGTGTGCATTTACGTCCTTTTCTTATGAACATTCAACACGTTGCAAATTAGGTTTTTCGTTTATTATCAACGCACGACTGAAGTCAAGCAAATGTTTTCAACACGTAGTTTTTAGTTTAGTTTATTCTCCGTGAAAGCGGTTGTTAAAGATAAAACGGACCCGCTGGTTGAAACACTGAATGAAGCAGCTTGGTGTTAAACATCTGTGTTCCTCTGACGTCCAGAATGTAAAATGTAGTGTTGAAGTCAACCAACATCTCAAAAGTGTGGCGTCACTGACAGGCGACCAAATGAAGCGCACCCTGGCCGGGATTCAACCCACCGGTTCCTCAGGGCTCGATAAGTGCTGCTAACAGTTTGGATAACACTCAACAACATAGATAACACAGGGCAAGTCCATCTTTTAGACTTTTAATGCAGAAAGGTTACATATCGTACCTGTAAGTAGGAATCAAGCTTGTCGTGTGTGAGCTGGTTTTTAATATACTTGAAAAAGCAGCTTCACTCTGTGATGATACAGATTCATTTGAGTGTCTTGTTTTTAACCTGTTGTGTGAAGGGCTCTGTGCTTCATGCAGAGAGTGACTTTGTCGATGGTTGAAATAGAAGGTGTGTGCTTTTTTGTACTTCATTGTGAATTCTGTATTTGATCTCTTATTTATCGCGAAGATATGAATATTTAAAAAATTTAAACACTGTCCAAACGACCGACGCGAGGCTGCGTTTTGACAGTGTTTACATTTTTAAAATATTCATATCTTCGCGATATTAAATCACAGAAATATGGTTTCACATCTAGCGGAAAGAGGAGACTTCCTGCTTCCGCTGCCTTTACCCTGCAACATTTTACCATGATTCAGGCAAGAGTTAGGGGCACTGACTAATGAACACTCAAAATCACAAACAACAATCATGTAACTACACACCTGAGGTCTGTAAACACGCTGGCGTTTTCACTCATAAAGAAGAGAGATATTATGGCAAGGATGCACTTTACTACGGAGGAAGCTGTGGCGGCGAGGAAGACAGGAGCATCAGACTCTGAAGGCTTCGATTCCTGCGACCAAGAGGAAGATGCAGACAGAACCGATCCATTTGAAGATGGTACGTGTATTCAGCTACTAAACTTTGTGTTGCAATAGCATATTTACGCTAGCAGAGTGAGCACATTTAGCTGGTCCCGCTCCCTCCGGTGCTTGTCCCCGCTGCTCGAGTCTGGTGTTGAGACGGGGCTGGTTGTTGGGGAGCTAACAGGGAGCTAGCAGGGAGCTAGCACTAGCTCGCACAAGCTAACGGGGAGATAGCTTGCTACAGCGGGGACACCCACTGAAGGTAGTCACAGCTTATAACCCGACTATCTCGTCAATATCACTTAGTACCAACTAGTAGTGCTGGATCTTCATTACGTGTTTGTAAGACGTAACGCTAACTATCGGTATGTTTGTTTACATTGTCAACGTGCTAATGTTGCTAATGCAACGTTTTGCTCGTGCCCTGAGCTCTGTTACGTGTTTTGATGTGTAATCGTAACTTTCTTTCATTGAACTTAATACTGACCAGTAGTCATTTATTTTACAGAGCTGTCAGGGTCCAGTGCATGCACTTCGCTACAGCCACCTGCACCTTCGTGGAAAACTGAAAATGTTGTAATGGTCATTGTTCATTTGCACACACCCCATGAAGCTTTATCTGCAGTATGAAGTAATTTCTCAGTCCCATTTTATCATTTTGGTGAAAGTAGTGACAGACCACATTTCTACTCAAAAAACGATAATACAAAATTTGGTATTAGACATTTATTTACATGTATCTACCATTTTATTCATATATTTCTCTGCTTTTGTGAACCTAAGACCTTTGGTAAACCAATTTCCATCACCAAAACAGTTCGACCACCTGAGTAAAGTTAGGTTTTCACAAGAGATATGAAGAATCTCCAAAAATCGAGATTCTATTTTTCAGCTTTAGTCATATTTTCTCTTTACACTTTTGCCTTATGACAATAGTGACTCGTTATATAGAGAGCTGAGATTGTTCTGCAATTCATGATGTAAAACATGGGTATGTATCTTATATGCAAGTGCCTTAAAAGGTGAATTTAAGAAATGATGTACAATCGAGAAAATGACCTCAGAGTCTGAAGGGTTAAGAGTAGACTTAAGACTTTCCTCTTTGATAGCACTTATACTTAGGGCTGTTTCAGGTCTGCCCTGGTCCAGCCCCTAGATATGCTGCTATAGGCCTAGACTGCTGGGGGACATCTTAGGATACACTGAGCTCCTCTTCTCTTCTTCTTTCTCTCCTCTTCTCCTCTTCTTTCTCTCCTTCTGGATAAATTATTGTCTCTTCAATGCACATTACTAACTCTGCTTTTTTCCGGGAGTCTCTGTGCTTCCTCGCCTCAAATTTCCATGGATGGTGGCTACCTCCTGCCATGGCCCTGCTGATGCCCCTCCTCAAGACACTTAACCCCTAGCTGCTCCCCGGGCGGCTCTCAAGGCAGCCCACTGCTCCTTAACCAAGGATGGGTCAAATGCAGAGAAGAATTTCCCCAAGGGGATTAATAAACTGCATGTTTCTTTTTCTTTTTCTCTCTCCCTCCTTCTGCTTCATGGATCGTGGTTATCTGGATCGTGGACCATGCCTACTACTCATTATATGAATAATTTCTGTTATATTCATGTAATGTGCTGTAACTCTGTTACGTTGTTCATTCTGTAAGGTTACTAGCACCTTGTGGATGATGCATGAGCTGCTGTGGGTCTTCTTTGGGGTCAGTTGAGGTCATTACTACTTATACCGGGTTACCCACTATTATCACATCATGTACGTATAAAAAAAAGCCCTTTATAAGGGATACAGTCTACTAATGTCACTTAAGGCAGCTTGACTATTCAATGGCAGAATGTGCTGTTTTCCTCAGGTGGTTAGACCTGACTATCAATGCAAGCAAAATTACATAGGGTTATATAGTATGATTATCACGATCGCAGGGCTTTTCTACAAACCACCCTGATAAACCGACATTACCGTAGGTCAATTATATCTTTAGTTTCTCCTTTTTGGGCTATTACATCATATTGCTAAGGCCCGCGTCGACCTCCTCTAGGGGTTCTGTTTACCTGTTGAAACAGTGCTTCATGTATACATGCCAACCGCTGTACATAGCTTTGTATTTCTTTGGTTAGCAGCTCCAACGAGGTCCTCCCAGGTACGGTGCAGGCATAGGTCGTCCTGTTAGCATCTCATGCGGTGTTAGATGTGTGATGCGGCTAGTTTTCATGCTCATTAGTGCAAGCACCAGAGCAGTCAGCCAGTCCATTTTAGTCCCCCTGCAGATTTTGGCTAGTTTTGCTATTAGCGTACCATCAGCTCTTTCAACCAATCCCTGCGATTGAGGATGATCCACACAACCTAATCTCTGCTTGACACTTGGACAGTTAATCAGACATGAATAAACTGTAGGGGGCGCACACAGGATGTGGAACTGATCCTACCAGACTATGTGTTGTTTTTATAGGGATTCACATTCCTTTACAACCAAGACAACACACAGCTATGTGTGTGTGTGTGTGTGTGTGTGTGTGTGTGTGTGTGTGTGTGTGTGTGTGTGTGTGTGTGTGTGTGTGTGTGTGTGTGTGTGTGTGTGTGTGTGTGTGTGTGTGTGTAGATGTTTACCTACCTATCCAACAGTGGACTCACAGCCTTGTTTCCTTTTCTCTCACACAACAGCTTCTCACCCACACCCTAAGCATTCGCTCGCTCCGTCATTCACACACCTTCTTATCAGTCATTTTATTTTATACAATTACACCCTCAAGGTTCAAGGTTCAAGGTATTTTATTAGCCATGTGTGCAGAGACCAACAGTTTAGACACATTGGAATTGTTGTGCAGGGCTCTGAGTCAACCGTTTAGGAAATAAAAACACACTATAATAAGAAAGAGAAAAATATAAAAACGCTACACATATGGTGGTAATATGTACAGAAGGTGGTAATATGTACAAGAAAGGTATTAGATACAGTTTTAAAAAGTTAAATAGCAGTAATAAAAGGCTGGTCCTGAGTGCTGTTCCTGGATTGTGAAAAGAGGGAAAAGTGGAGAGTTATGAATATTGCACATTTTGAGAGGTGGAAGAAAGTTATGTGGATATTGCACAGTTAGAATATTGCACCTTTATCAGAATGTATATGACATGATTTCACAGATAATAATATGTCACATATAGCAAATGATAAGTGAGGTAGTGTTGGGTTATTGTTACACATATTTCAATAGTTTTGTGTTGCCATCAGTCTGACTTTGGCAGGAAGAATTATGTGAGTGATGATGATGATGATGATGTTGTACCTGTACATCACACGAGCTTGAGTATGTTTTATGAGGGAAAACCTGACAAAACCAAGCCAATAGCTCAGGCAACAGTTTGTCAGTCAATTTGTATTCAAATCTTTGTTTCAAAAGAGATTCTTATTGTTTGGGCTGCTAGTCACACATTTACAAATGTCCTCTTTATTATACCAGAGGTCATTAATCTTTACAAAGGGTTTTTATTTAAGGAGTCACTCCTTTTTACTTTGTCAGTAATGTCAGTTCAGTTGCATTCCTAGACACTTTTCAAGCTCTATTCCGTTACTTTATCGTCTATGATTTTTATACAAAAGGTAGAATTAGGTTTTAAACACGGCTTCTTTATTCCTTTATCTCTCCACAAAGCAAACACAATGCTGCTCAGTCACGAGTCTTTAACCCTGATCACTCGACTACGAGTCATGTTCATTCAGCCGATTGGGAATGTTATATTCTACTCTCCTCTGCAGGAATCTATAGTTCACGAGTCTTCACCCTGATTACTCGATTACTCTCATGTGCAGGAATTTAACTTCTAGTTCAGGAGTCTTTAAACACAAACACAATGCTGCCCATTAGCCGGTTATTTACATTCAACATGTTTCAACTTTAACCCATTTAACAGGAACATGAAGTCAGTTACTGGTGATTTACGTTCATCTTGATGGGAACACCAGAGCTTCTGCCTCGATGTTGAGGCCATGATAATACTTACCCACAAAGTGAGTCACACCAGAGCGCTGGAAGGTGGAGGAAGGTGGAAGGAGGAGGAGTGGAAGGTGGAGGAGGGGCAGAGGAAGGTGGAGGAGGGGCAGTGGACGGTGGAGGAGGGGCAGTGGACGGTGGAGGAGCAGTGGAAGGTGGAGGAGGGGCAGTGGAAGGTGGAGGAGGGGCAGAGGAAGGTGGAGGAGGGGCAGAGGAAGGTGGAGGAGGGGCAGTGGACGGTGGAGGAGGGGCAGAGGAAGGTGGAGGAGGGGCAGTGGACGGTGGAGGAGGGGCAGAGGAAGGTGGAGGAGGGGCAGAGGAAGGTGGAGGAGGGGCAGTGAACGGTGGAGGAGGGGCAGTGGACGGTGGAGGAGGGGCAGAGGAAGGTGGAGGAGGGGCAGTGGACGGTGGAGGAGGGGCAGAGGAAGGTGGAGGAGGGGCAGAGGAAGGTGGAGGAGGAGCACTGGACGTGGAGGAGGAGCGGTGGAAGGTGGAGGAGGGGTGGAGGAATGTGCCAAGGTCGTTCAAGGACAACTCACCATTTTGATAACTTTTCATTATAAAGGTCTTCAGATCATCGTGTTGAAATTTGAAGTTGATCGCAAAAACTTTGTAGGAGGAGTTTGTTAATTCAGAACGCCTGAATCCTCCATTTTGTTCTACAGCTTTCCCTCTGACGTTGTGCCTGGTAGAAACCTGTCAGCTGACTTCCTGTAGTTTCTCTGGTTGATGTGGACGTGTTCAGCAGGAAGAGATTCAACTCTCTCAGTCTGCAGCGTCAACAAGAAGAGAAGCTCCTGTTTCTGTGAGTGTTGAACACTTCTGTGTCTCTGGACGCTTTCTCTGCTTCTTTTACTGCAAAAGGTCTTTACTTTTATTATTCAGCCTGTTTTCTTCTCTTCCAACTGCTTCCTCATTTCTCAATGTAGAAATGTAATTCAAAGCTAATAATGTTCAGGGTGTTATTTCTATTACTTTTATGATTCATAACGTTCATACTTTCAGGAATATTAAAGATCTTTCGGCTAAATGTATCCAATCAAATGAATGGAAGACATTTTTCATGCATTTTGAGCTCTTAACTACTCATTCATACATTCACATAGAAACTCTATTCAAACTTAAAATAGTCAACTTATTTAATACATTCTGGGTATTATTTCCTTTTAACAACCTATGCAACATATACACAACATAACAATCATGAAAATCATAACTTAAGACATAAAGGAGGAAGAAGAAGTGTGAGTCTCAAAGGGAGAGACGCTCTGGTGCACTTCCTCAATAACTGCAGAATCAGACATGAGTACAGAAGGGAGGGGTGATAATGTGTACATGCATGTATATATATATATATATATATATATATATATATATATATATATATATATATATATATATATATATATATATATAAATTAGGGCTGGGCAAAGTTGAAGAAATTTAACTGATTAATCACGTGATTTTTCTGTGATTAACTGCAATTAATCGCATTATGCGCCAAATTCAATAATGAAGTAAAAACTAGTGTATTGCACGCTTTTATTTTAAAGTGATGTTATCAGAACAATATAACAGGCACTCTGGAGCAACAGCAGGTTAACAACAGTATATAAATCAGTTTTTTTATGAACAAGTACCAGAAGAAACATTTTATTATAACAGGAAACAACAGAAACTGTCTGTTCAGTAGTAAACGTTAAAAAAAATCAGAAACAGTCAAAGCATGTGAAGCAGCACACACAGTGCATCAATATAATGAACTGTGTAAGTAACTCAATATGTGTTCTAAAGTGAGAAACAGTTTGTCAATCAATTCTGTTGTTTTTGTTGCATGTTTTCTGTCTGCCATAAGCAAAATGTATCTGGTTTCCTGTTTTGAGATAAGGTGCTTTTATTTTGAAGGTGAAAAACAGAGTTGAAACGGAAGTTGTATAGTGAGCCGTTCAGCGGCTAAAGCTACGGTCTTTAAAGACCTTCTGTCGGAGGGGTACGCTACAAACTGTAACTCTGCAACCCTGTCTCCTAAAAATTACGTTCCCCCAGAACTAATACACATTCCCAATTACGTTCGATCAGAAACGTATCTCCTCCCTGATTATGTTTGTGTTTGACGTATTACACATACGTTGATTATACACGTATACGTTGATTAAACACGTATGTTGATTATACACGTATTTTTGTTTTATTGTTTTTATGTTTGTGTTTGACGTATTACAAATACGTTTATAATCGTGTGTTTGTGTTATTGTTTTCTTGCTTTATTTAAGCATATTTTAATTTTTAAACTCTGGGGAGAAAAAAGAAAGGAGGGGCGGGGTGAGGCCAGTGACGGCCGGCCGCGCCGGGCGCCGGCCGCACCGGGAGCCCGAGGGTCGGCCGCATCGGGAGCCGAAGACCGTTTGCCCGCCGTTGTTAGGCCGGTAACGGGCCGGTCTTCAGACCGCTTGCACCGGGGCTCGCTCTTCAGACCGCTTGGCCGCCGCCGTTAGGCCGGCGGTAACAGCCTCCTTCGCGCCGGCTCCGGTCTTCTCTGAGTCGGGTTGTTTGTGAATGCAGCCCAAAGTGTGTGATAAACTCCATCTAGTGCAGTAAACCACTGCGATCATCAGCAGACACTCGGATCTCTGTGGTCACATCAAGTGCAGAATCTGACGTGAAAAATATTCAAACGGGCGGAAGGAGTCACGGGACCCAACATCCGGTTTTCAAAATACTAACTGATATGAATGTGTTCAGAACATTTCTGACCACATCCACACATCTTAACTGTACTGGTCTTACAGAAATGTTGTAATACGTCAAACACAACGGACTGTTACAGTTAAGATGTGTGGATGTGGTCAGAAATGTTCTGAACACATTCATATCAGTTAGTATTTTGAAAACCGGATGTTGGGTCCCGTGACTCCTTCCGCCCGTTTGAATATTTTTCACGTCAGATTCTGCACTTGATGTGACCACAGAGATCCGAGTGTCTGCTGATGATCGCAGTGGTTTACTGCACTAGATGGAGTTTATCACACACTTTGGGCTGCATTCACAAACAACCCGACTCAGAGAAGACCGGAGCCGGCGCGAAGGAGGCTGTTACCGCCGGCCTAACGGCGGCGGCCAAGCGGTCTGAAGAGCGAGCCCCGGTGCAAGCGGTCTGAAGACCGGCCCGTTACCGGCCTAACAACGGCGGGCAAACGGTCTTCGGCTCCCGATGCGGCCGACCCTCGCGCTCCCAGTGCGGCCGGCGCCCGGCGCGGCCGGCCGTCACTGGCCTCACCCCGCCCCTCCTTTCTTTTTTCTCCCCAGAGTTTAAAAATTAAAATATGCTTAAATAAAGCAAGAAAACAATAACACAAACACACGATTATAAACGTATTTGTAATACGTCAAACACAAACATAAAAACAATAAAACAAAAATACGTGTATAATCAACATACGTGTTTAATCAACGTATACGTGTATAATCAACGTATGTGTAATACGTCAAACACAAACATAATCAGGGAGGAGATACGTTTCTGATCGAACGTAATTGGGAATGTGTATTAGTTCTGGGGGAACGTAATTTTTAGGAGACAGGGTTGAACTCTGAGATAACTGTGGTTACAGCGATGTCCAGTAGTCTCAGTGAGGGAACAGCTGCTAATCGTTGTAACGCTGTGACTTGTGTAGTACGCTCTGTTTATACAACGAGTTTATACAACGAGTGTATTCTCCTGACGGAGCGTCTGGAGGCTCATACGCGCGGTCAATGCATCAATGCGCTGCATCAATGCTGTGTAACGTAAAGCCCCTCTCAATGCAAAACAAAGTAAAATGCAGTTAACTAATGATAAAACAATTGTCGGCGTTAATCGATTGCTGAGTTAACGCATTTATTAACACGGTCAGCAGTCTCCTCCTCTTTAAAGCACTGCACATTAATGAGGCAGATGTTTGTGATGTTGTCACGAGGTGAAAATAAAGTACCTTACTGAGTTATTTCATCCAATTTATGAGGAACTAACTTGTTTTAATAATCTGTCTTTTTCAAGAGGGATAAACAACTAACAGACATGTTGTACCTTGTTGTGTACTAGCTGTGTACTGGTTGTGTACTGGTTGTGTACTGAACAGGCTTCTGCTCTCACATCATACTAACCAGTCTGGGTGTGTGTTTGAAGGCGTGAGGACGTGATGGCTGCGTCCGTCAGTGTCTGCAGACGAAGGTAGAAAGTCTCTTGGACCTCCTCTGGATGTGACTGTAACAGGTGAGTAGCCTCACAGGTATCTTTACACACCTCTGATGAAGGAGCTCTGATGACATTTGTTACGTAATGAACGTGTAGATGAGAGCCGTGATCAATTATTTCTGCACTGATATTTACTGTTTGTATCTGGATTCATTCTCTTATATTCTGTGATATGTAACTTTCTGCTCAAAGTCTTTTCAACCTTTGAGCCTATTCATGTTCATTAGAGTCAGATTTTATTATCACCAGGAAACAACTTTCATTTAAATCTGCACTGACTCACTGATATGTGGACACGTCAGTCTACTGTTTATTCTCTGACTGACACACCTTAACAACTACAGATGAATAATTATGATCTATTGGGTAATAATTTACTGCAATAACAAGCATGCATATGTCCACTGTTAAAGTTGCATCAGCATAGCTGGCCAATCAGGAAGTGCAAACCTGAATACATGCAGACCACTACCCTTTGGTAGAAGTATCAACCTGTGCTTGTAGAACTAGGATTACAATATCGTAACCTTTTGTTCTGAAAATCCAGCGTGATGACATGATTATGGTCTGGCGTCGGGCTCGAAGGGTCTTTAAGTTCTCACGGTGCTTGGTGGTCGTGCACAGTCATGTGACCGTCACCAATACTCCTCTGATGAAAAAACATTTTTACATGTCTGAGGATTTTACAAAGAATGAGTTCTTAGAAGCTTTAGAAACAGGAAGTGTTAAAAATCTCCATGTGAGTAAATATTTAGCAGCCAAATCAAATAGTTTACAGAATGTTTAACCTTTCTTTCTTCATAACACATTTAATAGTTGACTTGTTTCTTTACAGGGTTTGTTTAACCCTTCAGATACTGAGGTCATTTTCTCGATTTTACATAATTTCTTAAATTCACCTTTTTAAGGCACTTTTAAGATACATACCCATGTTTTACATCATACATTGCAGAACAATCTCAGCTCTCTATATAACGAGGCACCATTGTCATAAGGCAAAAGTGTAAAGAGAAAATATGACTCTAAAGCTGACAAATGTAATCTCGATTTAAGAAATTCTTCATATCTCTTGTGAAAACATAACTTTACTCATGTGGAAGAAACGTTTCGGTGGTTGAAATTAGTTTAACAAACGTCTTAGGTTCACAAAAGCAGTGGAATATATGAATACAATGGTAGATACATGTAAATAAATGTCTAAACCCAAATTTTGTTATTATCGCTTTTTTAGTGGTGTCTCACACCTTTCACCAAAATGACAAAATGGGACTGAGAAATTACTTCATACTGCAGATAAAGCTTCATGGGGTGTCTGCAAATTAAAAACGACCATTACAACATTTTTTGTTTTCAAATAAAATATGTATTACAATTATATATCTATATATTTACACTAGCTAAATACACTTACCCATCTTCAAATGGATCCCTTCTGTCTCCCTTCTGGATTTCGTGTGACGAGACTTTCTTGGCATAGCGTCCTATGACACGCCGATGCCCCTAACTCTTGTCTGAATGATGGTAAAATGTTGCAGGGCGCAGGCAGCGGAAGCAGGAAGTCTCCTCTTTCAGATAGACGTGAAACCATATTTCTGTATGTATTATCGCGAAGATATGAATATTTAACAAAACAGAAACACTGTCAAAACGCAAACTCGCGGTGGGCGGTTCGGTAGAGTTTAAGCTGATGAAATAGAACATGGATATGAAATATGAGGCTCACTCTCCATGTGGAGGCTCACAACGCTTTATTCTTTACAGCGGATACATGTTGTCACTTAACATTAGACCTCTGCTATAAATACACTTTTGTCAGATTTAGGAAAAACATCATGGTTGGGTAAAAAAAAAGTTAAAAAGTTCATGATGTAACTTCAACACCCGTTTGGCACACGGTCTTGAATACAAGTCTCCTTTTTGAAAAGTCCAGTGTTTGTTTGACACTAGGGCTGCAACTAACGATTATTTTCATAATCGACTAATCTATCGACTATTTTTCCGATTAGTCGACTAATCTAATGATTATTTCCCATTAAAATGACTCAATGTTGGAATTTGAACTTGTATTTGTCAAATGAATTTGAGTAACAAGATGTGAAAATCAGAACATCATTATAACAAATAAATTAAATAGTAATACAAATTAAAGTGCAAATATGCTTCAAAAGTAAAGAAAAAGTACAAATACAGTTTTAAAAGTAACTCAAAATAGCAATCAAGCCTCTGAAAAGTGCAAAATAACTGACTCTGGAGCAGAGGTGCCCACACTTTTTAAAAGCTACTTTTAAAATGACCAATTCAAAAATATCTACCTAAATTAATAATGCTAAATATTATTATTATTTATATATATATATATAGTAGTAGCTGTTGGTGGAACGATGTTTGGACTTAATATTTTTCATGTGGGAAAAGGCTGACTCACATAAATAAACTCTGACAGACACTTGTCAAGTTCCTCAAACCATGGCGCTGCAGCTTTGAGGACAGATGCTGCGTTTTCCGTTTGAAAGCATTAACTGAGCTGATCATATCAACCACGGTCAAGCTCATTCAACAGATCGGTTAAAATGCCAAGTCTAGCAGCCACTAATGGTCATTTAGTTGGTTGTATTCTGCATGTTTAACCACATGGAGAAACTCCTCTATCTCTGGACAGAGCTCTATAAGCCGTCTCACATCAGGGTGTAGAACAGCCGTCTTTGAAGAGCTCTCGCTCCAATAGACGATGTTCGATGCCACCTCCGTGATCTCTTTCCTGTTTAGCGTTGTAGCGCATAATGCTTGTTATGCAGTGGTAATGAAGGAAGTCGGGGAAAGCATCGTTCTCCCTGCACTTAACAGTAAATCTATTCAAGCGACCGACCATTGCGGGCGCAGCTTCCGTGGTGATTGAGCTGGGTTTTGTCGATAAAGTTTTTTTTAAATGGCATGCAATCTACCCGCAATACCTCTGCCGACGTATTGGGCACCGGGATGTTGTGCATTGCAATGCCGAATGAAAATGACCGGTAGCTCTGAAACTTTTCATTACAAACGATGCGTCGACGACCAAAATACGCGTTGATTATGACGATTCTGTCGATTAATCGTTGCAGCCCTATTTGACACATCCCCCTCCCGTCACTGTTGTTAATGTGCGTATCCACAAAGACAAAGAATCCTACCTGACTTTCAATGCCATTGTTTCTGAGGTTTCGATACGTCATTTACAATTTCAGTTTTTCCTTCAGGTGACAAAACATCCAGATTTTAGCCGGGAGCCACGATGACGTCAGGGAACCTTTTGAAGATTCTAGATGATTTAAATGAATATGAATTTGGGAGATTCAAATGGCATCTGAAGGATCCTGACTTCATGAAACCTGACCAATATCTCAAAGAGTTTGCTTTGGAGAATGCAAATAGGCATGACACTGTGGATCTGATGGTGAAGACCTTTACACTTCATGGAGCTCTGGAGGTGACCAGGAAGGTTTTAAAGGAGATACCCAGGAATGATCTGGTGCAGAAACTACAGGACACCATCTCAAGACCAGAAGGTCAGTCATGTGTATTCTCATGGAAATAGTGCAACACAATGCTTGTAATGGAACAGGGTCTCTGTACAGAAGCTCATTGTCTTCACCAAAGGAAAACAATGGAGGTCTGATCTCTTAATTATGAGAAATGGCACAGGAAAGTTCTCAGTTAGGTTGAGACAACTAAACTACTTAGTTTAGAAAAATATCATGAAATACTTAGTTAAATTAAGGGAAAGGTGAAATACTTCTTTAGGTACACAAAGTACAGTAAAGTACACAGATTACGTGACCAATAAATCAACACTTACTTCTCGTAACAAACAGCGCTGGTCAAAGATGGCTGTTCGTTGGACCCAAATAAAAGATGAGTAAATGAGGTAGCCCCAGCACCCTCTGACCAACAGGTGAATGTTTGATGGTGGTGGACACAGAGCAGGTAAACGTGTTGGTTGTGATCTACCAGAGAAGACCTAAGCTTCGTTGTACGGATGCAGTTCATCCGCTCAGATCTGGTTCTTGATTACTGCGGCTCAATTTTCAGGCGCAAGGGCCTCCATGACTTCCTGACAGTTTGAAGCAAACGTTTGTAAGCGGAGGTTTGACTAAGCGAGTGATGCCTGTGTTCATTGGAACAGGTTGATTGGAAAACTGTAACTCTATAACTACGACTGATTTTAGTAATGCTTCAAATATTGGTTTTATTCCTTGTGCTGCTTCTGGTTTAGTAGGGTATTGACGTTTAAATGGTCTAAAACTACTTTTGGGTGTTATTGTTACTGGTTCTATTCCTTTAATTTTCCCTACCAATAATAACCAGATTTCTCCATCTCATTCATCCAAAGTGAATGTCTTCTTTTCAAATCAGACCAGACGAAAGACAAAGACAAGTTTGTTATTCACCTGAGGAAGACAGTCCTTCAGCAAAAGACCTTTTGTGTTCTGCTCCTGCAACTGTAGACAAACAACCTGATAATATATTTTCTTCATATTTGTCTTCCATACAGACGTGACGGTTCCGGGAGTACCCGTCTCATCTCATCAAGAAAAGTGAGATGTTTCACTGATAACCATTTCAATGCTGCTTGATATACAAGTTAATGTCTATCACAAGAGAGACCATCACCTTCAGCTCATTGTGTAGTTGTTAGACCCTCAGCTCTACTGATTCACTCTCACTGCTCTCATCAGCAGCAGCAGCTGTTTTTATCACACAAGCTGTGATGACCTCACGGTACACGACCTGCTCACAGCAAACAGCAGACAGACACATGTAGAGACTGTAGCTGCTGGAGAACGTGGAAAGAGACGGACATGTTTCTCAAGAGTTTTGTGGAGACTGAGCTCCTTTTTAACCTCAGCAGTCTCTACGACTCTGTGAAGTGTCACATAGAGTTCCTCGTGAAGCTAGTTGCTTCTTATGATCTCTCTGGATGACTAATAGATCTTTTCTTGGGGTTAAGTCAACTTTTTAATATAATGTACATCAACCGGAGTCTGCAGCCCCAGTTTGCTCTTCTTCTCCAGTGTTCTATCTCTGGTATGACGCCACAGAAATAGAACACTGTCAAGACATTTGTAATATTCACTTAATAAGGTGTTAATATTGAATTGTTGTGTATCGTTGAAGTATAATAGTGTGTGTCTCCAGGCTGTCAGGCTGTCTGGTCACAGAGGAAGGCTCTTCTTCTCTGGCTTCAGCTCTGAAATCCAACCCCTCCCATCTGAGAGAGCTGGACTTGAGCTACAATAATCCAGGAGTCTCAGGTGTGAAGCTGCTCTCTGCTGGACTGGAGGCTCCACTCTTGAGACTGGACACTCTCAGGTATGAAGAGTCTGTTGGTTCAGTCTGATAACAGTTAAGACAGTAGCTGATGTTCTGAGAGTCCCTGTTCCCACTGAGACGGACCTCCTCACTTATTCTGTCACAATGATAATAACAGCTGCTGGAGAAAGTGGAAAGAGACAGACATGTTTCTCAAAAGTTTTGTGGAGACTGAGCTCCTTTTTAACCTCAGCAGTCTCTACGACTCTGTGAAGTGTCACATAGAGTTCCTCATGAAGCTGGTTGCTTCTTATGATCTCTCTTGGTGACAAATATATCTTTTCTTGGGGTTAAGTCCCCTACCTGATAAAGGCATTGCTTGATATCTTCTGGGTCCGGACTACAAGGCTAATGACACCACTGATTCTCTCCAGGAACAGTCGGGCCCTGTATGAAGTTAGCCTTCTCACTTCCTGTCCTGACTTATAGAAAAGGGAGGTGAGGCTGTGAAGAAACATTAGTAAATCTGAAAACTTATCAAATTTAACATTCATTCCTCGTCAGCCTGTCCAAATAAATTGTTCAAATAGAGCTTTAAAGACATTAAACTCAGCTTTATTAGATGTCAGGTCTGTGTCCGTCGTACTGCTTCAGGGTCCTAACCACACCGTTACATTCTGACTCTGCTTCTTCCTCCAGGGTTGAACCTGCTGGAGATCAGAGGCTGGAAGCTGGTCTGAGGAAATGTGAGTGTTCACTTTGATTCATGGAATCTCAAATAAAGCCGTCAGCTGTGTTCAATGACAAACTGCTGCTGTTTCCTGTCTCGTTCTCTCAGATTCCTGTGAACTCACAATCGACACAAACACAGTGAACAAACAGATGGAACTGTCTGACAACAACAGGAAGGTGACATATGTGGTGAAGGAGCAGACATATCCTGATCATCCAGACCGGTTTCAGAACTGGGCTCAGCTGCTGTGTACAACTGGTCTGACTGGTCGCTGTTACTGGGAGGTTGAGTGGAGAGGAGACGTCCATATAGCAGTGAGCTACAGAGGAATCAAGAGAGGAGGACACGGTAAAAACTGTTGGTTTGGAAGGAACGATCAGTCCTGGAGTCTGAACTGCTCTTATAATGGTTACTCTGTCTTTCACAATGACATAACAACACAACTCTCCTCCTCCTTCTCCTCTTCCTCTGGTAGAGTAGCAGTGTTTCTGGACTGTCCTGCTGGCTCTCTGTCCTTCTACATAGTCTTCTCTGACACACTGATCCACCTCCACACCTTTAACACCACATTCACTGAACCTCTGTATCCTGGGTTCAGGTTCTTTTCCAGTTCTGGTTCCTCAGTGTCTCTGTGTTCTCTGGAGGTTTAAGAGTCTCCTCCTCTGTAAACACTCACACTGCTAGCTAAACACATTCAGATTCATAAAACAAAATATCATCAAATAAATCAGTTTTATATATTATTACTGACAAACATAAACCTTTATTGATGCCTTGGTGGAATTCAGAAATGAAAACGTTGATACTTTTACTTACATTTTGAATGCAGGACTTTAACTTGTGAGTATTTCTACACTGGGTTTTACTACTTTAACTTAAAGATCCGTTGTAGGCTTTTGGATGGATGAATATAATATTAATAAGTATGTTTTCATCAACGCTTGAAGATAAGAATCGTTGTGCTTCGTTCCTCTAGAATGAGCTCTATACATCTACATACAGTAGTCAGCATGTTTCTACAGGAGCTCAGAGAGGACAAACCAAAGAACTGCACCGCTCTTTCTTTTTAATTCAGAGATATTGTGCATATTTTAAAGTACCTTTCTGTATTTGTATTTCTTGATTTTTTTATTTTGTATAAGAATAAGATGTTCTCTTATGTTGACGTTGTGCACCAACACATCAAAGTACATTCCTGCTCTGGGTTTTCTCTGATGTGTCTGTTGTTCCTCGTCTGTTTGTAACTTTCTTCATTTTATATTTCTTGGAACCTTGTAACGTCTCCCTCGAAAAAGAGATTTGAATCTGACGGCATGTAAAGATTTCAACGGAAAATAAATGTCTTGAATCGTCTGCAGCTGTTAAAAAACACATGAATAAAGGAAATGATGAGATCTCTGGTGGCTTTCTGTCGTTCACATTTCATGTATAAAAACTCATTTTTAGCAAGAAAGAATATTTACAAGTTGAGAAAAAGGGTCTGTCCATGGTGGACTGGTCTCTGCGTATATATGAAGCGTAAATTCAGACAGGAAGACAATCCCCTCATGCCATACTGTCCCTCACCAGCAGCATGCATGTCATACCGGACGTCCCTGTTAGAAGCCTCAGACTCTACCAGTTGTTCAGCAGCTGGTAAGGCAAGGCAAGGCAAGGCAAGTTTACTTGTATAGCACATTTCAACAACAAGGCGATTCAAAGTGCTTCACATAAAACCATTAAAAGCATCAAAACATAATGCAGATTTAAAAACAGTTAAGAAAACATTAAAATAGTCAAAAAGCAAAATAAAAGATCTCTAAAAGATCTCTGTTGAGACATAGTGGGAGTAACAGGTGCGTGTGATAACAATATGCTTTGACCTTGGTCACACGCTCAATAGCGTGTTTTTGTGGTTGCAGCTGCAAAAGCTACTCAAGGTCAGCTGATAAGCAGCAGGACCATATTTAGACCCGTCTTCTGTCTACAACAGGATACTATCTACTATGACCATATATAAATGATCATAATCATAAATCAATCATAAATCAAATCATAAAAATAACAGGAATGTACTACAGCGTATTTAAGCACAATTTCACTCAAAACAATTAGCATAATGCAGCATGATAAAAAGACTATTTCAATCAAAACCATTAGTTATAATGCATCGTGATAAAAGATCATTTTACTTAAAACAATTTATAATGCATTGTGATAAAATACTATTTCACTCAAAACAATTTAGTTATAATGCATCGTGATATAAACTATTTCACTCAAAGCAATTTAGTTACAATGCATAAAAAGAAAAGAAAAGAGAAGAACTCGTACTTTACATAACCCAATCCTCAACAAAATAAAATGCGAGAAGTGAGATGCAGCAAGAATCTGGATCAATTAAAGGCAACAGCAAACAGAAAAGTCTTCAATCTGGACTTAAAGGAGCTGAGGGTCTCAGCAGACCTGCAGCTTTCAGGGACCTTGTTCCAGATATGTGGAGCAGAAAAGCTGAACGCTGCTTCTCCGTGTTTAGTTCTGACTCTTGGAACAGAAAGTAGAGCAGTCCCAGACGACCTGAGGGGCCGGGATGGTTCATAAGGTAGCAGCAGATCACAAACATACTTAGGCCCTAAACCATTCAGTGCTTTATAAACCAACAGCAGGATTTTAAAGTCAATTCTTTGTTTGACAGGAAGCCAGTGCAAAGACCTCAGAACTGGTGTGATGTGATCCACTTTCCTGGTCTTAGTGAGGACTCGAGCTGCAGCTTTCTGATTGACTTTTTACAGAGGCCTGTGAACACACCGTTACAGTAGTCCAGTCTACTGAAGATAAATGCATGGACAAGTTTCTCCAAATCCTGTTGAGACATAAGTCCTCTAACCCTTGATATATTCTTCAGGTGGTAGTAGGCTGATTTCGTAATTGTCTTGATATGGCTGTTCAGGTTGAGGTCTGAATCCATAACTACACCTAGATTTCTGGCTTGGTTTGAGGTTTTTAACGTCAGTGATTGAAGCTGAGCGCTGACTTTCAATCGTTCGTCCTTGGGACCAAAAACAATAACTTCTGTTTTATCTTTGTTTAATTGAAGAAAATTCTGGCACATCCAGTTATTGATTTCTTCAATGCATTTAGCCAGCCCTGTATGGGACTATAGTCCCCTGGTGATATAGTTATGGAGATTTGTGTCATCTGCATAATTACAATAACACACTTTGTTGTTTTTCATGATCTGAGCCAGTGGAAGCATGTAGATGTTGAACAGAAGAGGCCCCAGTATTGAGCCTTGGGGAACACCACATGTCATCCTAGTCAGCTCTGATGTGTAATTAGCTACCGACACAAAGTATTGTCGGTTCTTCAAGTAGGATTCAAACCAGTTAAGTGCTGCGCCAGAGAGTCCTACCCAGACTTTCAGTCTGTCTAGTAGTATGTGATGATCGACCGTGTCGAATGCAGCACTGAGATCCAGTAATACTAAGACTGAAGTTCTGCCACTGTCTGTGTTTAAGTGGATGTCGTTAAAACCTTAACAAGAGCTGTTTCAGTACTGTGGTGCTGACGAAAGCCAGACTGGAAGACATCGAAACAGTTATTTTCGGCCAAGAAGTTGTTCAGCTGTTGAAAAAACACTTTTTCCATTATTTTACTCAAGAATGGGAGGTTTGATATTGGCCTATAGTTTTTCAATATTTCGGTGTCTAAACTAGCCTTCTTTAGGAGTGGTGAAGCAATGACCATCTCGTTCATGCGGTCAGTGAACTCCATGAGGGGGAGGATGGGGAGGAGGGAGAGAGTAGAGAGGAGAGGGACCTGGATGAAGTGTGTGGAGTGGAAGTAGGTGCTGGTGAGGGAAGTAAAGACTCGTCCTCTCCGAAGGGGGTATCAATCCTTGATGAGGGTGGAGACTCCTCCTCTTGGCTCTCCTTTGGCTTCCTTCTCATGAGGTCTCCACGGCGATGCTGTGTGATTATCTCTTGTTTAGACTCATCTTGTCTCCTGTCCTTGGCAGTGGGAACAGACGAGTGACGCAGGAAGAAAAATAAGTTAGAGGTAAAGCGTTTTACCACTGACTTATTCAGGCAAACTCCATCTGCGTTAAAACGATGTACACGCGAAAAAATGTACTGTATGGTCAGTACATGCAGTTGACAGCCTGCTGAATCTCTCCTCTCCTCTCCTGGCTGGTGGAAGAGGGCCACTGATAAACACCTCAGCATTGACAGAGCTGACTGTGTTTAACTTTTTATTAAGTCAATAAAGTCTCGCTTCAGAACTTCAGACTCTTGTTTCACAATATCACAGCTTCCTGTATGCACAATGAGGTTTTTCACCGTGGGATTTTGGTATTCTTGCTACACATCGTTCGGACATCTTTTACAGCATAGTCTCCAACAATCAGAGTCTCAGGCCCAGTCTTTTCCTGCGGCCTTTTACGTTCACTTATTACCCTGCTTTGTGAAGATAGCTGCTTATCCAGATCATCAAATTTAGGATCCTGCGACAATGGAGCAAATCTGTTTTTAAGTTGTAGGCTCGGTTGTTGTGGAGTTTCTTTGCTGGTTTTACTTTTCCCAGCTGTTTTCTGCTGTGTCCAGCTGCGTATCGGGGTTGAGGAGGAATTCTGCCTGCGTAGTAGTGCAGGCCAGCCAGTCGCATCAGAAATATCAGGGTGCTGCCTGTTAGTCGTCCTCCCACATCCTGAGGGTGCACCAAGAGAGTTCCAGGGAGGACTACCATTTGAGGTTTCGTTAACAGCTACACAGCCCTCCTGTTTCTTGGTAGGCCTGGTGGTGCTAGTTAGCCGTGTCTTAGCTTGCATTTGTACAGGATTTTGAGTCCATGGTAAAGTGGTATCATTCTGACACAGTCCATTTACCTCCACGTTCACGTCTATTCGGTAGATTTTGGTTTCCAAAACTGCAATCTTCTGCAGGAGTTTGTAGTAGTTGTCCATGGAGAGGGATGGCATCTTGCTGCTCCTTAGCTTTAGCTTTTTTTCTTTAAACCAGCAGAATTAGGGCAACCAAATCTATAGAGAAATAGAGTCCCAGTGGTTTTCAAGTGTCCGGGAGCTGCTGCTCAAAGATTCTTACAGAAGAAAAACAATAATATCAGAAGGTATTAGCAGAAAAAGAGCAAGCAGGAAAGCGTCTGGACAGTAAGAAAGCTGGTAGAGCCAATAGCTCAGAGTCACGCCCTCTTCGCTATCCTATCAGCTTGTTGCCATCTCCTTTAAATGTTCTCTATCCCCGCCTCTAATGTCCTGCTGCTGTCACATGCAACTCCGTACTGACGCACGCTAAATGGAAAAATCTCACCTCGCTCGGCTTCTAATCATCGGGCTGCAATTCTTTCTTACGATGGCAGACTCAGACATCTTCGATGCCGACTTGAACGACACAGCTTCCATCGCATCTTTAAATCGGTGCAGCACCGGAGCGCCACCCGCCAAGAGGGAACGGGCCCCGGAATGCTGGAGTCATTAATTTCTCAAGGCATCAACCTGGCTCCGGGCCTGGTTTATGAAGCGGGCCTCGGATTACGAGTTCAGGGCGAGCCCACAACCGTAGCTCCTGGACGCAAACCCACCAAGAAAACCCATCATCCCGCTCCTCCAGCTAAACGCAAGACCGTCACACCCAGCCCATCACAACTCAACCAACCTCGCAACAACTCTCCAGCTGCTGGTAAATTCCATCCAGGCCTCCAGTCCAGGTCTCCAAATTCCATCCTCGCCTCCAGTCCAGCAAGAGTCATCAAGGGACGGCACAAAACCCACAGCCCGGCGCACCGGCACCCCAGCAAGTATACGATCTTATCCTACCCCAACACTCCCTGGCCTCCGCCATGCTCACTCCCTTCCCAGGTAGGCCGTATACCATCCGGAGCAAACATTTCACCACACTTGAAAGCAAAAACCCTGCAGGGGAAAGACATTAACCTGATCACCCACATATTACCTTCCCCCGAGTGCGAAGGAAAAGTCACCGTCGGGGAGTACTTCACCGCACTCATAAAAACCGCAGGCCCAAGATTGTCAAGAGAATTGTCCATCCGTGAATTCCTAGTCGCTTTTGGTATCTTTCGCGAGGTAATATGCTCTGTATACCCGAACAACGCCAATAACTAAGGCCGCTCGTTCATTTCCAGCTTGCTGGTTCTGGCCTCATCCGTGCCAAATGTGCATGACACCATTACACTGAACGAAGGGTGCCGCTCTGACCTGCATTTCTGGTCACGGCTGCTCAAGCATTTGTTAATGAGTAATAATTATTGGATGCCTGGTGTAGCATCCGGTCCAAAAACACCCCTAACAGCCGGAAGTTCGGCTCTTTAATACACGGTTTTCCGTCATGAACATCTAACATTGAATTGGCTCTAACTTGTCTAAGAGGAGGAGAATCGTGTCTTCATCTTTTCTCACAAGGCTGCAATGTGCAACGACCAGTCTGCTTCCCTAATGTCAACATACTGATGAACAGGTGTGGGTGTTGTAGTGCAAAGCGTGGAACCTTGAGGAACCGACAACCGGACTGTTCTCACAGGAACTTCTCACAGAAAGTATTTGTTAAACTGACCTCGCACAACCTGAACTCTAATAGACAGAAGAATAATGAAATGCAGAATATCTACAGAATATAACGATTTATATTATCACATTGGAACGCGGTAACATTCTTTTACGACGACGTGGTTAATTCTTCCGACTCCCTAAAGTGTTTCACCGACATCGCCCCGTCGGTGGGATCGGCGGGTACTTTCAAGGGCAATGGTTCCCCAGCATGTGGCGTCATTCATTTCCAGAGTTCGATTCATCCTCCGCGCTGTTCGAAATATATCCCATCGCAGTAGCTTGACACATCTGGGGGAAATGTTGGAGACGCAAACGCATCGCAGTGCAGTGCGACAACCAAGCAGTCGTAGGCATTATTAACAAAGGGCGCTCATCCAGCCTCAACATCATGCCTCTCATGAGATGCATCTCATGGTTATCCGTCACCCACAATGTCATCATAACAGCTCGCTTCGTGCCAGGCCGTACAAATGTCATTACTGATGCCTTATCACGTTTCCAATTTCAGGTCTTCAAGAGCCTGTACCCAGAAGCCAACCCATCTCCAACAGCTGTCCCCCCTCTTGAAGCACTAATGCTCTATTAAATCAGCCATCATTGCTGATTCAGCGAGGTTCTACATGAGGAAAGTCCTAGCAGCATCCACCGTGAAACCCTATGATTTTGCGTGGAAAACGTTTGCCTTATTGCCTCACTAAAACTTGTAACAATCAGTGTCCTGTGTGCATTCATGTGTCACTGTATGGACGTGCGCCACTTTAAGCCTCAGTATATTAGAGGTCTGGTCGCCGGGATCCAGTTTAACGCCAGGTGCTTCGACCCCTCTTTCCCTACTCTGTTTTCAAACCCCGCCATTAAGCTGCTACTTAAAGGGATTTCAAAAGTTTCCCCTCCCAACATAGATAAAAGACTCCCCATTCCACTCTACGTTCACCAAACCATGCTTACAGGTTTAAGACACGGGTGCTTCTATACCTATGTAGATTCCCTCCTGGACGGCTGTTTTCGTGTAGCTTTTTATGGGTTCCTAAAGAGCGGGGAATTTACTACGGCTACTAATGTATTCAATTCAGTTTAATTCAGTTTATTTTATATAGCCCAACATCACAAATACAAGTTTGCCTCGGAGGGCTTTACAATCTGTACACATAACATCCCTGTCCCGGGACCTCACATCGGATCAGGAAAAACTCCCCTAAAGATCCAGCCACGGACATCACCCTGTCAGATCTAACTTTTCATCCAGATTTTTTCGCCTCTCTCTCAAACGTCCAAAGCAGGAGGCGGCTGCAGGATCACAATTGGATTTAAATCCATGTGTAAATATATATTTTTTTTAAACAGGGCGGACCCGCTGGTTGAAACACTGAATGAAGCAGCTTGGTGTTAAACATCTGTGTTCCTCTGACGTCCAGAATGTAAAATGTAGTGTTGAAGTCAACCAACATCTCAAAAGTGTGACGTCACTGACAGGCGACCAAATGAAGCGCACCCTGACTGGGATTCAGCCCACCGGCTTGATAAGTGCTGCTAACAGTTTGGATAACACTCAACAACATAGATAACACAGGGCAAGTCCATCTTTTAGACTTTTAATGCAGAAAGGTTACATATCGTACCTGTAAGTAGGAATCAAGCTTGTCGTGTGTGAGCTGGTTTTTAATATACTTGAAAAAGCAGCTTCACTCTCTGATGATACAGATTCATTTGGAGTGTCTTGTTTTTAACCTGTGAGCTCGACTCTACTGTCTGCTGTCCTCCAAGAAAACACTGCAAACCAATTTAAAAAAAGAATCCCTCCACTTCATTGCAAAAAGCTTCACAACAGAAATCCGACTCGACGTCTCGACCGTGTAAAGCGGTTCATTCTGCAGCACAAGGCCGCCCTCTAGAGGCAGGGACAGAACATTCAGAATCTAAAGGATGAGGAGAACATCTATCAGTTTTAAATCATCTAAAACATGTCACTTATTCACATGACGGTCTTGGAGCTCTTCTGCGGCGGGTGAGGACCTCACAGGTGTTGGGGTCGTACCTTCCAGGCGCTACTCGGGGACCACTTCCCCGATCCACTTGAGGTAGGGCGGGTTGCCCTGGTCGATGGGGAGGCTGATGACCTCGGCCACCTCGTAGGGATGGTGAGAGCTGGAGAGGACAGACAGCGGGAACAGAGCGTGATGCACGAGTCGCTGACGGAGCAACTTCTTCTCCTCATGAACCTACCGCACGTATTCGGCCAGAGCGGGAACCTTGGAGCTCCTGGTTTTAATCATCTGGAGGGAGAGAAGACGTCGGGGTCAAACACACACTTCACCACATGCATAGTTTATATATATATATAGCAGGGTTCATACACATTCTGACCAATGGGTTTCATGACTTTTCCATGACTTTAAACCAAATTGAGACAATGAGAACACAAAGCATACAGTAAACCTTAAATGACACAAATGAATGAGACAATAGTTTGATTAAAAGAATAAACATTTATATAGATGCCTGTATGTATGCCTGCTTATATTTTGAGTCTTTCTTTTAAAAGCATATTCATCATTTCAAACTCAGCGTAAATGAACGTCATGAACACATGAATATAACACATTTACATGACTTTTACTAAACTATTGGGATTTCATTTTTTTCAAGGACTTTTCCAGGCCTGGAAATAAGCATTTTAAAACTCCATGACTCTTCCAGGTTTTCCATGAGCGTAGGAACCCTGAGACAGATGAATGATGATCTTCTTTCACGCACGCTTTGTTTACATTTATTACGCTTTGTTTCTGTCATAATTCAAGTAAAAAGCTTCTTTCTTTCCTTTTTTTGGTGGGGGTCAGTTCATTGGTAGTCAAGACACTGAAATCCTGACTTTGTTTCTTTAAAATATATTTTTATAAACAAATTAAAACGTACAGAAACATCCAGAAAACGCCAACAATTCTCAAGAAGTTGCAGTGAAGTTATAAAGTATTGATAACGGTATTGATAGAATACCAGCCGTGCCTCGGCAGCAGTATTCACTACAGTAGTACTGTGAACATGAAGTAGCAGTGATAGTGGAAGGAAGTTTAAAATGTGACAGAACCCACCAGCAGCACTTCATTGTCCTCCTCGATCTTCCCCTGCCATTCATACCTGACGGGACGAGACGCCTCTAATCAATCCATGTTCATGAATAATGTGTTTCTAACGTCTGTGAGATGCGACGCGTTGAGAAACTCACACAGACGTGATCGCTGGGACGATGTTGACGCAGGCGGCGAGCTTCCTCTCCACGATCGCCCTGAGGGGGAAGACGACCACAAGAAGAAGGAATTACGATGATATATAAACTACAGAAATATATAAACTACGATGATATATAAACTACAGAAATATATAAACTACGATGATATATAAACTACAGAAATATATAAACTACGATGATATATAAACTACAGAAATATATAAACTACAGAAATATATAAACTACGATGATATATAAACTACAGACATATATAAACTAATATAATATATAAACTACAGGAATATATAAACTACAGGAATATATAAACTAATATAATATATAAACTACAGAAATATATAAACTACAGAAATATATAAACTACGATGATATATAAACTACAGAAATATATAAACTACGATGATATATAAACTACAGGAATATATAAACTAATATAATATATAAACTACAGGAATATATAAACTAATATAATATATAAACTACAGGAATATATAAACTACAGACATATATAAACTACAGAAATGTATAAACTAATATAATATATAAACTACAGGAATATATAAACTACAAAAATATATAAACTACAGGAATATATAAACTACAGAAATATATAAACTATAGAAATATAACTATAAACTACGATAACTATATAGACCAACATAACTATATAGACCAACATAACTATATAGACCAACATAACTATATAGACCAACATAACTATATAGACCAACATAACTATATAGACCAACATAACTATATCCACCAACATAACTATATAGACCAACATAACTATATAGACCAACATAACTATATAGACCAACATAACTATATAGACCAACATAACTATATACACCAACATAACTATATACACCAACATAACTATATAGACCAACATAACTATATAGACCAACATAACTATATACACCAACATAACTATATAGACCAACATAACTATATCCACCAACATAACTATATACACCAACATAACTATATAGACCAACATAACTATATAGACCAACATAACTATATAGACCAACATAACTATATAGACCAACATAACTATCCACCCAAACAGGATGGAGCCTTCTTGGTCACCTGGCCAGCTCTTTGGCCACGTCGTGGTTGGGACAGGTGACGAAGGCGGCGGCGTGCGTCCCGGAGGCGTACGTCTCGGAGGCCATGGAGAACGTCCTCGGTCCTACGGCCCTCAGCAGCGGGAGCATAAACACAGCCAGGAGCGCCGTCTGGGGAGAGGACAGCGGGATGGAACCCAACCGGCAGGGCAGCGAACACACAGCATGTGCACAGGACAGCAGACTACACTCACCACGGCCAGAGCGTCACAGATCCACCTCGCAGAGCCTCTGCACCGGGGGGCAACGGGCATTCCCTAGGGGGGGGGGGGAGGGGGGGGATTAGTATTGACAAGACTGCGTTTATCATTCCACTGTAGTCCCACTGCTGTCTTTATTGGTAGTATTTTTCTGTCATATGCATTGAACTCTGTTATGTTGTTCATTGTGGTCACGTGACATCTATTGTCCTTCTGGTCACGTGACATCTATTGTCCTTCTGGTCACGTGACATCTATTGTCCTTCTGGTCACGTGACATCTATTGTCCTTCTGGTCACATGACATCTATTGTCCTTCTGTCCATCCTGATAGAAGGATCATTTTCTTTTTTTCTACCGTTTGTATATATATATATATTAGTGCTGTCATATTAGCGCGTTATTAACGGCGTTAACGCAAACCAATTTTAACGCCGTCAATTTTATTAACGGCGTTAACGCATTTTAATTTTTCAATTATTTTTTTTCCGCGAGCACCACGCCGGATGTAGCTCATCCGGAAGCAAAACAATAGGCACGCCGTTTGGGCTTGGAAGCTAGGCTAACGTTACGGTTTGAAATGAATGAACGGTGAGCGCGATACGGCAAAATGAATGATATTCAGTGAACTGAACAGGTGCGCGTGCCAGAAGGGAGAAGAGTGAACACATTGAACACAGCAGGAGAGAACGCAACGTTAGCCAGCTAGCTAAAGCTCCGGTGGAACATTATTAGCTAACGCTACCGTTTTTGAGGAGGTAGATTTTGAGGAGAGGGGACTGACAAGGCAGAAGGTAAAGTGGTCCACCGTTCTATCAATAAGCAGACCTGCCAACCTGTACGCAATTTGCGTAGCGGATACGCATTTTGACGTCAAAGTACGCTGGTAAAAATGAGTCTAAAATTAATTTTAGACTAATTGACCAGCACACATTATATGCAATGCAATATAATGCATGACGAGTATTTAATGACTTATCAATATATAGGTTATATATCAAGGTTGGCAGGTCTGAATAAGGCTAAACTAGAAGTTAACACCAATACAAACATTATTTTTGCAGAATGAGTGTGTTAGGGGAGAAGGATGCAGCCATTGTTAAACAGCTGGATTGAAATGCAGCTGGAACTGGTCGTGGCTAAAACTGGAAGGCAAGGTCTCAATAAAAGGGCAAGAGGTGTCCTTTCATCTAGGAGATGTATTCTCCAAAATCAACAGGCAGGGATTCACCAGATGCATTCTCTGCATCAAAGATATAAATGATGCTAACAAAGGCAGCCATGCTCTCCCTTACCACATTGTGCCTCATATACTGTAAATGTTAGACCAGTGACAGGCTGGCATGAAATGGCTTGCATAATACTTAGTAAGGAGGCCATAATAATGTTTGACTCATGGCTGAAGTTAAGTTTCTCCAGCTCTCCCCAGGTTGGCAAAAAAAGCATCTCAAAATGCATCAGATTGATGCTTTAAAATATGGAATATTAAAATGTTTCTTACGGGGGAGCATGCCCCCGGACCCCCCTAGAGGGGTAATATCCTTCTCACCTTTTTCACCCCGGACCCGTTTTCATGCCTGGTGCACTCTATCATTTTATTTTGTAAACCCTTGTTTACCTGAAATGTGCAGTGATTTTATTTTGTACCGCCCTGTTTGGCAGTTGTTTTTCAATAAAATAAAGCAAGCCAATCCACTTTTTCCTGTTGATAAGAGCATTAAAATGCAAAAAAAAAAAATGCGATTAATTGCGATTAATCGCGAGTTAACTATGACATAAATGCGATTAATCGCGATTAAATATTTTAATCGCTTGACAGCACTAATATATATATATATACACACACACACACACACACACACATACATACTTGTATTTTGAAAAATAAGGGTTTGTACTTGTCGAATAAATGCAGTAGAGTATAAAGTATAAAGAAGCATAACTACTCACGTGAAGTATAAGTACACTAAACTGCACTTAAATGCAGTACTTGTAATTCCACATGTACACATTTATTGCTGCTAACGTGGAACTAAAACTAACTGGAGTAATTTCTACCTGAACTTCCTCTCCAGTGTATTTCACGAGTACTCTGCCACACAAGTACTGCGTTACAGTAGTAATGTCTGCATGACGTCACCCTTCCTTCTTCTTCTCTAATAATAAACAGACTGTAGGAACCAGGAGGCCGTCTAGCCTCCTCAAGGAAAACAGTAACGCGACTGAACAGCTAGCTTAGCGTTAGCTGCTGCTTGGTAGCACACATGCTAACGAGAGCCAGCTGGTGACGTGTGTTGTTCTGTTGTCGTAAAAAGTACTTCAAGTATTTACGAGGAGCCGAACTGAGCACCAGTCATGACGTGTACCTGCTCACGCGGCGTTCAGGTGGAGGTTCTGTACGTTACCGTCTGCTGAGCGAGCGACACCTGCACCGTAAAGCGAGACGGCGGTGTGTTTGGGGAACTGTCGTAAAATCAGCCTTCTTCTTCTTCTTCTTGATGTTTTATGGCTGTTGGAAAGCAACTTCATGGTGCAGCCACCAGCTGGTGTGGAGGTGGAATAATAACACTAACAATACGATATTAATAGTAATAATAAATACTACGAATATATATTAATAATAACACTAATAATAATATATTATTAATAATAAAAAACACTACTAATATATTAATAATAACACTAACAATAACAATACAATATTAATAATAATAAAATACTACTACTACTACTGATATATTAGCAATAACAATAAGATATGAATAATAATAATAATAAAATATATATATATACTACTAATATACTGTATATAAATAATAATAAAAAACACTACTAATATATTAATAATAACACTAACAATAACAATACAATATTAATAATAATAAAAAATACTACTACTACTGATATATTAACAATAACAATAAGATATGAATAATAATAATAATAAAATATATATATATACTACTAATATACTGTATATAAATAATAATAACTAACAATTAGATATAAATAAACTTAAAAAGAATAATAAAAACAAGAATATAGTATTAACAAAAATAATCACTATAATTACATATAATAATACATCTTAACAAAAACACTGATAAAAATAAGAATATACTATTAATAATAATAAAAAATACAACTACTACTACTAAGATTTATTAATAAAAACACTAACAATAAGATATTAATAATAATAAAACATACTACGAATATATATATATATATATATATATATATAAATAATAATAACTAACAATTAGATACAAATAATATTAACAATAACAATTAAAACAATAATATGGTATTAACAACAAAATCACAATAATTAATAATAATAATAATAATAATAATACATTGTATTTGTATTGCACTTTATATTTGAGCAATCTCAAAGTGCTACAGAGCAGAATAAAACAAGAGCATTTTTAAGATATATTTAAAAGCAAAGCCCATAAAAGATATTTTAGCAGTAAGCTTTCTTAAAAAGGTGAGTTTTCAGGTCACGTTTAAAAGCCTCTGCAGTCTGTGGGGCCCTCAGATGGTCGGGGAGGGTATTCCACAGCCTCGGAGCTGCAGAGGAAAAGGCCCGATCGCCCATAGTGCGGAGCTTGGTTCTGGGGACTTGGAGGGTATTGTTGGCTGCAGAGCGGAGGTTAAATGAGGAGGTCTGGGGGGTGAGTAGTTCCTTTAGGTATTGGGGGGCGTGTCCGTGAATGCACTGATGAGTGAGGAGGGAGAGCTTATATTCAATTATGTGTGGGATGGGGAGCCAGTGTAGTGATTTCAGAACGGGGGTGATGTGGTCGTATTTGCGGACTCTTAGCAGGATCCTGGCAGCGCTGTTTTGGATACGTTGTAGTCTCTGGATGTTCCTGTTAGAGACTCCGGTGAGGAGAGCATTACAGTAGTCCAGCCTGGACGATACAAAGGCACGGACAGGTTTCTCTGCATCTGTCAGGGTGAGTGTTGGACGGAGTTTGGCGATGTTCCTGAGGTGATAGAAAGCTGTCTTGCAGAGGTGTTTGATGTGGGTGTCAAAAGTGAGATTGGGGTCCATTTTAACACCAAGGTTGGTGACAGATGTGGAGAGAGGGACGTTTTGACCCGAGAAAGTGATACAGGTGATGGTGGAAGAGCGGAGCTGATGTGGTGTGCCAACTAGGATGGCTTCTGTTTTTGAACTGTTTAGCTGAAGAAAATTGAGTTTCATCCACGTCTCTATGTCCTCCAGGCAGGTGGTGAGTGTGGACATAGAGTGGGAATCAGAAGAAGTGGGGGTTGTCCTCATATAGAGCTGTGTGTCATCAGCATAGCAGTGGTAGGATACCCCATGCCTGCTGATTATATTACCCAGGGGAAGCAGATAGAGGGTGAAGAGAGTGGGGCCCAGCACTGAGCCCTGGGGGACACCGCAGGTGACTTTGTGGGTGTATGATTTTGCTTTGCCCAGGGTAACGTATTCCGTTCTGTCGGATAGATATGAGGTGAACCAGTTATGTATTTTATCAGAGAGTCCAATAGTGTATTTCAGATGGTGAAGGAGGATATTATGGTCAATTGTATCAAAAGCAGCTGTTAGGTCCAGGAGGATGAGTAGAGATGGGGAACCGGTATCTGCTGCCATCATGAGGTCATTTGTGACCCTGACCAAGGCTGTTTCAGTGCTATGGCCAGGGCGGAAACCAGACTGAAACTTCTCAAAAAGGTTATTGTCTTTGAGGTGATCGTGAAGTTGTGCTGCAACTGCCTTTTCCAGAACTTTGGACAGAAATGGAAGATTTGAAATGGGCCTGTAGTTGGAAAAAACTTCTGGATCCAGGGTGGGTTTTTTTAGTAGTGGTCTGATGACAGCAGTTTTTAACGCAGATGGAATATGGCCGGCAAGGAGGGAGTGGTTTATGATCTTGGTGATTAGTGGAGAGATGGCAGAGGTGTTTGTCTTTATCAGAGCTGATGGGAAAG